>WYDI02023090.1:0-72403 GCA_009867235.2 Psittacus erithacus
AAAAAAAAGAAAAGAAAAGAAAAGAAAAGAAAAGAAAAGAAAAGAAAAGAAAAGAAAAGAAAAGAAAAAAGAAAAGATTTGATAGAGGCCTGCTGGGCTTGATCTCTTCTTTGTTTCTTGTACTGAGAGCCAGGGTATCTGACTCCAAAAAGGACTACAAGAATGGCTGTGGCAGGTCAGCCTAAGCAGTTTCAAGACTGAAGACAGCCTGGCCTTTCAATACACATTTGGCATAAAGGCAGCACAGCATAACTGCAAAGATAACTGGGGCAAGAAAAATCAGCACTGCTTAAGTGTCAGTGCCTAGCAAAATTTGCAACCTGCTGTGGAATATCTTTGTTTCTTTGCCCAATGCCTGCACAAGAGATTTGACTTGACTTTGCCCCAACTAAAGCCACAGGCTGGCTCACAGCTGTCTCCCTCAACAGGGGACACTCTCTTTATTGGCACTGCAAACTGTTTCCTTAACTCTATCTATGAAATAAAAAAGGTAATTGCAGAAGAAATGAAATATCTTTGGACATTTGAAATGTCAGAATCATGTCTTTGGAGAACACTAATGGTGTATTGTGATTGCTACAGCAATTACAATAAAAGATTGCAGTAAGTGATTCAAGGTAGGTTTTTCATAAATTAACTACTTAAGCTGAGACACATTTTTCATAGAATCATTGAATGGTTTGGGTTGAAAGGGACTTTAAAGATCATCTAGTTCCAACCCTCTGCTAGGGGCAGGGACAGCAGAACAGGTTGCTCAAAGCCCCGTCTAACCTTGCACATGGCCTTGTTGAACTTCATGAGGTTCACACTGGCCCACCTCTCGAGTGTGTCAAGGTCCCTCTGGGTCCCATCCCTTCCTTCCAGCATGTTGACCACGCCACACAGCTTGGTGTCATCGGCAAACTTGCTCACTCAATCCCACTATCCATGTTGCCAACAAAGATGTTGAACAGCACAGGTCCCAGTAGCAAGCCCTGAGGAATGACATTTGTCTCCACTTAGACATTGAGCCATTGACCACAACTCTTTAAGTGTTACCATCCAGCCAATTCCTTATCCACTGAGTGGTCCATCCATTGAATCCGTATCTCTCCCATTTAAAGACAAGGATGTTGTGTGAGATAGTGTCAAATGCTTTGCACAGCTCTGGGTAGTGCTCTTCCCTTACTCACCGATGCTTTAAACCCATCATAGAAGACCACCAAATTTTTCACACTGTGGGGTGGTTAATTTGGCTATCTTGTCCTCCCTCAAAAACAAACATGTTACCTATCACTGCAGAATTAATTATTTGTCAATTATTTGTTTTGAATTGGAAGTGGAGGGTTTTCAGAAAATATGGTACTTGTTTTCTTCCTAAGATTTTAATTTTTTATCCCTTTTTTGTTTTTACAGCACCTTGTTTTTTGCATAAAGCACCTGATTTCCTACTTAATCCCAGATCTCCCAAAAGATCTGAGAGATAGGATGAGGAGAGAAAAGTACCTGATTCAGGAAATGATGTACGAAGCTGAATTAGAACGTCTGCAGAAAGAGCGGAAGGAAAGGAAGAAGAATGGAAAATCTTATCACAATGAGTGGCCGTGATGGGGTGAGGAAGAAACAACTTAAAAGAATATAGGGATTCTGTTTATAAAAGCTGTTTTTTACAGTGGAGAGTGTGCTGAAAGGAATAGCCAGTCAATGTTGTGTGCTGTTACAAGTGCACCCATGTTTAGAAGGGCACATACTGTCATAAACCTTTTGAAATTAGAAGTCTTGCAAGGCTTAGTCTTCTCCAGACCTAATGCCAGCCTGAGCAGATCAGACCAATGCTTAACTGTCTGCACTCTTTCCTAGGCCCTGATTTAAATTCAAGGCCCTGAACTTCAAAGTAATTATGTATCTTACAGTGCTTTACAGAACTTGGTGATCTTGCAGCCTGTTCTCATGGCCAAGTTGCTACTTCTTAACCAGTGACTGCGCCTTGGGCGACATGGCAGTACTTGTCCATGTGTGTGGCCACCACTTGCAGCGCACACATGGCAGTGTTGCCCTCTTCCACAGTGGACTCAGCTGTGTTAGCTTTTTTTTACATTTACAAGGTAAAGTCACATATGTGGACCACTTCCATTACTCCAACACTATTGAAGTTTTTTTAGGAGGAGATACTTGAACGTCAGTCTAAGCAGCTGGTCTAACAATGCTGAAAATTTAGGTGAGTAGAACTGTTTGACAGATAGGCAAGCATCTAAATGTGGCCAGAGGTGCCTGACTGTAGGGTCATTCGTTTGGAAATGATACTGTGAAATGGTGGCAATATATTTTAAAGTTTTGAACAGTGCCTTTTCAGGTATAGGACTGTCTGCCCTCTGAAGGAAACAAATCGGGCTAGGGCACCTTAGCCAGAACTGCCTGTGTATTTGTATTGCAATATTACATCATCAGGAACTAGGGGGTATGATACACATAACAGAAGACAGACTGTGTCTTAAAGACCTATCTGCGTTAAGTGAAAACAAAAAAACTCAACAGATGAACAAGGTCATCAGAGCAAAAGAACACAGTCATCCAGAATCTCTACACTTGTAATATTTTCTTTATTCATCCTACTATTATCTATGAAGGGGGGGAGGGGAAAAACAGAACAACAGACTGTAGGATGAACTAGCTTGAGATTTTAATCCTTCATGCAGAGCAATTCTAGACAGGACGCAGAATTAGATTTGTGTGAAATGGGCCACTGTCTATATCCTTCTGCAAATTCTTTAGCACTGAGAGATTAAATATTTCCTAGATCATTAACCCAGGTCTAAAGACTGCAGCAGTGTTGGGTGAAGCAACATGAATCAAAATGCTGAGTGTTATGAAAGCTCTACCACCTCTTGCCTCAAAGTGATAACACTGCAATTCTCGCAGAACATGCAGTGGCATAATCAGCCAGAATGAAGAAGGAAGTTCAAAAGCCAAGACTGTAAGAAGCCAGGTGGAATCAAGCCTGTGTCCAACTAGATACAAGATACTGGAGCAGAACCATTTACTTAGCCCTTTTCCAAATAACTGGAGCTCCATAAAAATACCATTTTTGCAGAAGTCTGAAGTAATTCTGACCTCATTAGTTTGAGGATATTTAAGAGGGAGGAAAATTCAGCAAGTTCTTTCTACAAGTTCTCCTAGAAATCATTTGATAGAAGGGCTAGAATTTGCCTTTCTGGACAGACCATACAATGCAAGACTGTATGGATGGATGCCTCAAGCTCCACAAGACATTAGGACCACTTGCACCATGGCCCCATATTGCCAAATTAGATCTATTAACTTCTTTCCACTGCAAGAGAGAACTGTTGCTATTTCCATGATGGGGTGAAGGTCTTAATGAAAGAATGTATGACTTGAGGAAGCAGAGAGTGGAAAAAATGTATGTACCCTCATCTCTGTAGCCACTATGTGCTTACACTTTGCTCACTTGTAGCAAGGAACCTCCTCCAGTAGTGACATATCATCCTAAACGAAGAGGATAAATGGCACAGCAGTTCCCATTTAATCAGGTGCTCCTGGGCCAAGTCTGAAGGTCCTTTGAGGCAATATAAGCACTGAAGGAATTTCAGAATTAATCTGTTTTCTGTTGACGTGGTGCCAAACTGAGTGGGGAGCATGACTGCCTAATGGGGAAATGAACTTGTTCATCTTTGCTTCAGCTTACAGCAGCTGTGAACACATCCCATGTTGAGAACACATCCCAGTGGAGAAATGGGGGTATTTCTGTCTCTGTACATACTGGTTTGGGATTAGGCAATGTCATCCTGCAATGCACACATGCCAGATGGGTCAGTATTTACCATCCACTACCTACAGGTGTATACTGGACTTGCAGTCTGGGGACTCTAGGGCAGGATCACTGTGCAAAATCCCATTCAGGCCAAATTCATATGAGCAGCTGGATGTTTGCATGCCTTCTGTGTAATATCTAAAACAACAGATGACAAGAGCTTAGAAACTACTTGCTAAGTAGTAAAGAGAAACATGAGTCATGCATAAAATCAGTGTCACTCATCTGGGTGTGAACCTTTGTAAACTCCTGCAGTAAGATACAGCTTTGTCAATGTAGATCTCAATAACTTCCGAGAACTGAACTGACACCTACTAGAATATAAACTGACTGCCAGTCCAGAGGAACCACTGCAGTGTAATGTGCCAAAACAAATAAAGTGCAGCAGAAATACAATAGATAATAATTGCTTTTGAGACTACTTTTCAACAGAGCTACATCACAATGAATTTTCATGACAATACACTGCTAGAAGTTGTGTCCTGTTCTAAATGAGAACACAAATTGGCCACTTACGAAGCTTATGCTGAGTGCAATGATGAAAGGGGCTCTGACCTCCCTGGCAGATCCTGAGTACGTTTCTGCCACTTAATGTTGATCAGTCAACCCATGGAGGTTTCTGTGCTGCTGGTCTGCTGAATAGATTTCCCTTGAGTGCTTCAGAGCTGTATAGCAGAACACTCAGGAAAGATGATCCCTTTCTCATTTATTTTATTTATTAGGAAGATATAATACAAATAATAATCTAATAATAACCGGAATTTTAATGGTCTCTAAATAGTAAATGTATGCCATTCCCTTCTTTCTGAACTGATGATGGGTTTTGTTTAAACCTCCAGGTGGCTGTCCTATATGTTGTTTACTTATTCCAGCTCCACAAGAGCACTACCTTCAAGGGAATGCGAAAAAATGAGGCCTCAGTGCATGCCACAGACATTTTACATAGCAAGCAGGACAGCACACATCAAAGGATTTACTGTGAAATCATCTTGCAATCAGCATAGGATTGATCTCCACAGACCACTCTTGACAGCAAGCATGTACTTCATGAGCAGTTACACGCCAGTTTTTAAAACCAAGGAGCAAAATTGTATATTGGGACTGTTTTTCAGCCTGTTTGCTACTTTTTTGCATTCTGTCCCATGCTGGTTTTACGGATCTTAGAGTAAAAAATGTAAATGAACAACCTGGATACTCTGGCAGAAGAAAAATCCTAGGTATAGAACATCATCTGCTTTCAAGCCACCAAATACTACAACAGAAACCATGTTTACAAATCAGTTCTTTTTTATTTTAAATCTTTCTGAGGGGAGTTATGTTATTTACCATATATATAGTATATATATAAAGTATATAGAGAGATTGTTTATTTGTAAATAGAAAAATCCTATGGAGAAGAATGTCAAGTTTTCACACTTTAAAAAAAAAGTTATCAGCATAAAGCCATGTTTAATGCGTGTATAATGTGACACAATAAACTTTAAAATAAATTACGCATATGAAATATTTTCTGCTTGGCATTCATAACTTATTTTCTGTTTACCTTATTTGTTCAGAAGCCAAAGAGGCCAGTCAAGTGAAAACAAATTTAAACGTAGACCGAAGTCTTGTCACTACTGTCTCTCTGTAGATTCTTTGTGCATTCATGTAGTCCAACATTGTTCCTGTTGTGGTTTTAGTTCTTTTTTAAATGTTCCTACTTGTTTTGTCTCTCGATCCTGCCAGATGCAGCATGTTATTTGGACAGCATGGGGTGCTCCCACTCCCATGGAATTTGTCAATTTTGAGCACCCTGTATTTCTTTGTTGGGTCAGCTTTTAGCTGGGAGGGACAAAGGATTAGGGTGCAGGAGTGTGATGGAGACACCAAGAATTATCTTGCTGCTCTTACACAGACAAGGCCTTGCCTGAGAGTCCAGCTAGCAGAGGACAGTGTATGATCTCAGAGAAAATCTTACTCAAAATTAATTAATTGCTTTAATTAGTGATGCCAATCAAAACAATAAGCATTTAGAAAAAAGTGAAGCAGAAAGAGTCCCTTTCTGTGAGAGCTATGCAGCAGTCATGGAAGGTTAGTTAGCAAGAAATGGAGTATTTACTGCCATCATCTGCAAAGCTTAAGAACATTTGCCTCTAAAGTGCTTACAGCAGATACTCTCCCCAGTGAAAACTCATCTTGGTGTTGTGATTGTGGACCAATAGATATCACTTGGCCCAGACTTTCACTTGATACCAAAATTAGAGTTCAATGACTGTTCAGTGCTCAAATAGTGACTTCAAGCAATAAGTGAAGACAAGTTGGTCATTTACATGATTTCTCTGTTTTAAACAATTATGTGAATTCAAAGCACTGAGAGAAAAAACCTCTGTGGTGCTACATTTTTTAACTATGATAACTGGGAAGATGAGTCTTCACTCCATGAACAAAACAGGTAGAAGTCACAGATCATCCCAGACAGTTTAAGGCAGTATCAATTACAGCACAAGCAGTGATCTCAGCACAGAGTGATGCTGCAAAGACCACACTGATGCTGCTTAACACAGCAGTGATCAGTCCCCCTCCTGAGAAGAATATTCAGATGGGAGTTCATCATTTGTGTTGGGAGGACTGTAGCCATACCAGCAGGCAAGAGCTTGCTACAGGCTTGTGTTCTGTCTGTTCACAGCTTACTCTGTACCATAAAGCACAGGTACAGAGGGGCACACCAGTCCTGTTCATTTCAGCCTCTGCAGCACTGTGGAGATACCAGTACTTACCCATTTTCAGATTAGCGGGCTGAAAGTACCTGGTAAATACAAATTACTATATTCCAAGGCTCAAGAACTATTCCTTTGCACAAAATGCAGTATCTATGTTTCCGTGTCACGAAGACAAGGCACAAGGCTGAATGAGCTGCACTTATCTTCTGAGACTTAAGAAGCATAGCCAGCTCATTCAGTCAGCAGACTAGTTGTCTCAGATTGACTAGGATAGTCCCAGAACAGAGATCCTGGTCCTAGAAGACTTTATTCAGGATGCTATTGTTTGTCTCAGATTTTAGTTATAAGAACACAAGATACGATTCATGGGATCTCTCCAGCTCACTCACAGGCCTTCCACACAGTGTTTTCAGCACACAGCTAGTTACAGAGTTACAGCAGAGAAATGGGAGATAAGGGTCTGGCCCTAAACTCGGGATTGGACCATGCAAACCAGTGCATCAGGAGGCAAAGAGGAAACCTGCCTCTGTCACAAAGTTTTGCACTGAGTTAGCTGATAGATATATCCCCCTGGTGGGAGCCCCATACAGTGTCTGGCCTGTACTCCTCTAGCACAGGTTTGCTCCTTGGACCCCATTTTTAATTCCTAATGTTTTCTGATACTATCATTTCATCTTATGCAGTAGATCACCAAATACCCTCTGTTACAGAGGCACAAAATAAATTGATTTAGATGCTAAAGGCTCCAGTCAAGATAGATAAGCTAGCATTGTGTCATATTCCAAGTTAAAGCAGCTCAGCACCTGGCACAAATGCAGCATAACTTTTAGAAAGCATTTAAGACACGCAGTCAGTTTTTCATTTGATTCTAAGTATGACTGCTTTATAAGCTTCACAGCTTAACTTTACTGCAATAGCTTTTATTTCCCAACTTGATACTACTGTAGAGGAGCTTTAAACTCCAGTGTATAGCCATAGCAAAAAGTCTGCAGTAGAAAAACATCACAGTGGGTCAGCATCTGTTCCCTGCCTTATCAGAAAGCATATGGGGGGTGTGAAGCAACCGGGGGTTTTCTCCCTCCAAAACTACCAGTACCATGGTCTGGAGCAGATGTGCTGTTCAGCTTCTCTCGGCAGCCTAGCCAGAGGATGAGTCATCACATGCCTTACAGCCCCAGAGAAGCCTTCACCAAACGACATCCTCTGCAATGCTTTCCCTATCCTGGAGGATTGCACAGTGGACTTTGCCTGCCTGCCAAAACACACAATGTACTCTATCCTGATCTGAACCAAACTTGAACGTGAATCCCCACAGTGACAACAGGGGCTGCCTGAATACAAATTGGCTATATGAGGTTTCAGCTCACAGCTCCACAGATAACAGCAGTGGTAACTGCAGGTGCAGTCTTCCCTCTTGTCCCGTAGAGCAAAGAGGGCCCTGTTCTTGCATTAACATCTCTGCTGCACTATGCCCAGCCCAGTGCAAGACTGTTCCTAGGCCAGAATGTTGAGCATGAAGTGGAAGACTACTGTGGTTCTGGTGTATGGCACTGAATAAAAAGCCCAAATAGCTTTTTTCCTTCATGAGAACCAGCTCTGTAAGGGTAAGACAGGGCAGATGAGGGAGATGGGGAATGAAGGGAAGTGTGTTACTGAGTTTTGCCTCTACCTGTCACCAGAGACACTCTTGTAGCTTCCAGCAGTGAGCACAGATGAGGAGATGCTAGAAACCAGGGAAGAAATAGCTTAATAAAAACAAACATACAAAAAACCAGCAAAATAAATACACTCTCAGTTCTACAAATTAATCAGATGGCATTATATGCACCTCCTGTATTAAAAAAAGCCCCACTGTTTCTTTCAACCTGTTAAGGTCCTGCAGCCCTCATGTCTTCATACTTGCAATATCTTAAAAGAAAAACAGTGAAAAAAAAAGAAACTAGAAAACCAGCTATGTGTGGGGGAACAGTGCTCTTACCAAATAAAAACTTTACTCTGAGAGTGAACTGAGATAAAATGCAGATATTTTCCAGGAAGCTCAAGAATATCAGGTAAATACTTCACATATAAACATTGCCTTAAGCCTTGTCACCAAGATCCAGAGTGAGAAAGAGAGGGTGAGGAAGTGCAAGAAAGACCTGATTCCTTTCTTGACTAGTATCAAGGTCATGCAAGGGTGACAGTGCAACAAAGCTCAGCAGATGGCTGTCCACTACCCCTGCAGGGCTGGTAACTGACCCGGCACAGGACTGTCAATAGTGCCTTACATGAACAAAACTATCCTCGAGGGCTGACATGGCCCCATGTCATATATGAAGGCCATTGACTTTGTTCTTATTGCTTGCAACATCCATTTCAATGTGGCTGAAAGCAGGGTTGTCATTTCCTTCAGCTGCCATGGTAAATGGTTTCCAGTTCAACACTTCCACTTTCTCTGGCTAAAAAACAAAAAACAGAAGCCGTGCTGTGAAGTGGAAGAAACAGCCTTCTTCTCTTTAACCTGAATGCAAGCAGAGTCAGGGCTGACATAAAGGATGTCTTGCAGGGAAGTACATGTTGGTTGCTGATAGAGCATAAATAGTTATTCATTGGAGTAGCTGGTATTTTTCTAGGGGCATGGAAAGTTTCTTATTGCGTAAGGTGCTAGTTGCATAAATGTTCTCTCACATAAAAAGTTCTTGTCCTGAAAACTTTCTAAAGTGTTTTTGGTTGTGCAAAGTTCTAATTGCTATTTTCATGTCTAGAGACCTGTCACCACCAGGCCCTTGAGCTATTGACTCCCAGTCCCTGGTTCTTGCCCCATCTTTGCCATGAAGAGCAGATTAACATGCGTCATTGCTTTCATGTTTCGTATCTATTAAACATAATGAGATGTTGAGATGTTGAACTTTTTATGTGCAGGAAGTTGCTCAATTCCCCCTGATTTTTTTTTTTCTCACCAACTTTCTGCATTATTTGTGATGCCAACCGCTAGCTCCTAGCTGTATAACCATGCAGACACTTGTTTCTGAATCCAGGCATAAAATAGTATGGCTGTGGACATCAGTTTCCATGTGGGAGGATTTGTTTTGGTTTAGTTTTGGCTGGCTGGTTGGTTGGCTTGGTGGTGGTGTTTTGGTTTTCGTTTGTTTGGGGGCTTGGGGTTTTGTTTTTGTTTTTCAAAAGATTTCAGGGTTTAAATTCCCAGACAGTGAAAACAGATGTTGGCCCATTTAAAGCAGTGAGTGACAATAACTGGATAGCTGGTCACTAGTCCTGACATGGGCAAACAGCATTACAATAGCACTGTAAATATCTCTTTCTTTCCCTCATGTTCATATCCAGAAGTTGAAATACATGAGATCATACTAAAAGGAGTTGTCATCATGGAAGAAAAACATTTTGCAAACTGAACTATCTCAAAGACAAGATCATTGACTGTACTGCAGCACTTGAAAAGCACTGAACAAAGCTGAGTTTCAGCATCCTGATGATACTAACGGAAAAGTGATCTATAGTTTATTTAAAACAAGCAAATTTCTCCTACATTTTCTCTTTGAAGGGTTGTTATTACCTAATAATGTCTCTCCTTATGTCTTAGGGAGGGAGCTAGGAAACAGATATGCTGACTAGAAATGTTTTCTCTCAAACAGTAGCTAAAGTTGCAAAAAAAATCCAGATTGTAGAGAACACATGTTTACAAACAAAGGAAGCTTTGCTGAGCCTACAGTGTGCCTTGGGCCAGCTTCCAAGAGACTAGTGAGGGAGTATTTTGGCAGGAACCTGGAGAACAACTGTCCCTTGTCTCAGCTTCTCCTCTATTGTTCACTGAAGTCAAGCTGTGGCCAAACATAGCTTCCTTGCCTATGCCAGCTGCTTTACTTCTACCTGCCTTGTGCTCTGCTACTGCCTTAAAGCAGACAGTCGTATCAGGCAGCATCAGGTGCTATTCATCCTGGTGGGAAAAAATAAGCCAGGAGCCCTTTGTTCCCAGGAGGAAAGACTGAGTTATATCAGAGATGCATAATTACACTTACTGTCTCAGATTTAGACCATGAGAAGTTGGACAGGAAATCTTCCTTGGTTAGCAGGAATTTCCTATCTGTGTTCTGCTTAAGTCCTCCTGCAAAATAGGCAGGTTTCAATCAGCCAGGGTTCCACATGCAAATGATATGTCAGAGCCCAGCCATGGGCACCAGGCCAGGTGAGCAGCACAGAGTCACGCAGCAAAAGCTATCAAGCGGTCACAGGCCTTAGGGATTGTTTCTTTACAATGATATATATCCTGCACCTTTCAAAATAGAAAAATGATCCTTCAAGGTCTATTTGAAATGCCTTAGCTCTTTCCCAGGGTTTCCTAGACCTTCATCAGATTTCTTACTGTGTAAAAAGACTGAAACAATCATCAGAAGAGGATGAATCTCATACAGTGGTATCTGGGACCACTCTGCCCAGGAGATGTGGACCAAGTGCTGACAGGGAGCTTGAGCCCCACTTCTCAGCTCACTATCAGCAAGTCTCCTGTCTCCGAGGTCACCAGCAATCTTTATACTAAGTTACTTAAGGGCAGCTCCAAGGTAGAGGGGATGAGGGTCAAAGGGATATTTGATCATTTTTAAGGCATGGAAGATTAACTTATTCTTGTGGGGAAATGTGTGTGGGAAAGAAAGTAGATGCAGGTGCCAGGAATTAGCTCTGATGATTGCCACATGGGACTTAAATGAGGGCAGGAGAGAGGTGAGCAGGCATGTCTTGTCCCAGAAAAAGTAGGGAGGTAGTGTGGTTAAGTGTTCTGGGTTCAGTAAGGCTATTGAGTGAGCTTTGTTGGATTTTTTTATTTATTGGGCTTATGATTTCTCATCTGGCTTTACTGAATTGTCCAGTTCTCATGCTTGGCTTCATGGCCTGTGGATAAACTGACTCCCAACCTGGTAAGAAGTAAAATTTGTCTACAAGTGCCACTATAGCAATGGGCTGTCATAGGAAACTGTCTGGGCATACTGGGGAAAACTGTGAGAGTTGCTGCTTTAGTGTTATTTCTGCTGTGCATGAGGCGGGTGACAGGTGTGCTTTGCATCTTACCTAGATGCAAAAGTAGTGAGGCCATGGGCTGGAGCTGAAGTTCCTACCTGTGGGATTCTGCTTTTTGCCCCTTGCACAAATGATAGAGGGAAACTGAGAAAGAAGCTAATGTAGCCATGCACAGGATCTGCAGCTCTTAAATATGTGACTGTGGTGAAAAGCATGCATTGTGCAGGTGCAGACAAAAACCTTTGAGTGGTCTGAACTCACTTGAAGTAAAACTGCTTTTGTCCTTTAGAAGCCTGGATGTACCTCCTTGCTTGGGGTTCTTGCCATGTTCAGAGACAACCCTTAAACCTCCAGCCCCTATTGGCATCTAATAAAATGGGAAGTAGATGTCTTATTTATTTATTTCCCTCAGGTTAAAAAAACTGCAGAAACTTCTTTCTCCTTAGAAATTTGAAGTAATTTTTGCTATGAGCAGAGACCAAGAGTGGGATTCAGAAGGGCTGGAGTAGGAAATGAGATTTAGGGTGGTAACCTTTACACAGTGTTTGCAATAGAGCTACCATCAGTTCCTGTGGGAATACCAGCTCTCTACTCATCTTAGCTTGCAAGCAACCTAAGATGTATTCAATCACAGCTCTGGAACTAGTACCTGTTAGGAGGCTGATAATTATTCCCACAGCTACTGTGGTAAGTGTCCCAAGTGTGCTGAAGTAGAGATAAGACAAGGAATACCAGTTGTCTGCCAGGGCAGGCCTGAAAAAGAGCAGAAAAAGGGTAAATCCGCTTTCCTATTCCAAGCAACCTGAAGATGTTGTTTACTTCCAGACACCATATAAGTACAGAGTTACTTCTGAACCAAGTGCCTTCGTAGTCTTGAGCTACCTCCATACAATAAAACAGGCATTGAAAGTTTGTTCTGAAATATGTAGGACAAACCCCTTGATATGGAAGGAGGCAGGTCAGAATAGTGAGGCAATGCATGGGACAGAGCAGGTAAAAGAGGAGAGCCTGTCTCTACTAGGAATCTAGTGCAGAGCTGAGCACTCCAGCTATCCAGAGGAAGGGATAATTTAAATGTTATTTAAAGGAGGGGCACAAAAAAATAAAATACAAAAATAGGAGGAAATCAGCCACTGTGCAGCTAAACAGCCAGAAACAATAAGGCAACTGTCGCATCACAAATTGCGCCTTATTTTGTTCCCCCTGAAAATGTGCTCTCTTGCAACAGTTGCTTCCCAACCATAAGCAATGCTGGAGGCCTCATGTGACACATGTAGTTTATGACACTGGATATTGGTCATCCATGTGTATACCAGGGTATCTGTTGATTGTACAATGCTTGAAGGTGTAAGGATTGGTAATCCCTAGAAATGTGTTTGTTCACCTTCTTTCTGTTCCTGCTGCTCTCTATATTGTTGTTCATAATGGTTACATTTAACTGTGATTGTCCAAAGTAAGATATATGGTAATTGCAGAGGGAAGTAAATCCCTTACATTTTGTCCATTACACAGATTATGTCCTTTTCTGAATTTCCTGAATAAACCTATTTCTGCACAGACAAGCTGTTGTAGGTGGAGCTGTTCAACTGGCAAATTGCCCTTTAACTGCCTACTACTTTAATTCATAAGACAGACTGTGGAAGTTAAGCCAATAACTATAAATGTTATGCTTTCTTTAGCACTCTGCTTCCCAGTAAGGCATATCCAAGCCTTTAGACTCAACATTGAACTGAAGCTTTAAAGATCAATAGGATGATTCACTTTGACTTCTGTTCTGGGATACCCCACACAAACTCTGACAGGGAAAAATATGTTTCACCTTAAGCAGCCTCAAAGGTAAACCAGGGAGGGATAATAACCCATATGCTAGGCAGATGTTTGTATTACTTTAAAACAAATACAAGCTTTGTGGATTGCACATGATGAACTTGTATACCTCTCTGCACTTGGTGTGTAGAAGATTGTTGTTAATGGGTTTTCTGTTGCCGTCAAATTTCCTGAGGATATATTACAGCCTGTAGTTGAGAGAGATAGAGGCTTGGTCCTCTCTGGGAGTGGAGGATAAATCTGAGATCCAATTCCAACCCAAAGTGAAATAACAAAGCCACTGACAAGACCCACAAATGCACCCTGCAAAACAGAAAATAAAACTTCGCATGAAAAGCAAAAAGGATATTTGAAAAAGCCAACACCTAGATTCTTACTGTAAGAAACAGTAAGATAACCTAAACAGTAAGAAACAAGATAAACTAAACTGTAGGCTCCTTGGCAAAAATGAAATATAGAGCTGGGGAGTTTACTTTATTCCCCTTTTGGGAAATACAGTGTTTACTCTCAGCTCCCAAGCATACCTCTCTTTATTTTTTCACTATGCCTTTTCAGTCAAAGGATAGCTCTGGGCTGCATGGTATATTGGAAAATAGTGCCTTATTTAAGGTCCTCCTTGAACAAATACAGAAGCATTTTTCCTTCTTCCCATGTGGTCTGTTTTTGCAGAAGCTTCTTGTACTTCAGGGTGGGGGGATTTTGGGCTGACAGCTAGTAGGCTTTTTGGGGTTTTTTTGGTTCTTGGGGGGCTTTTTAGTATATACATAAAATCTGCAACTGCAGAAAGGTAAAGGTTAATGATTATTGAGCCTTACTAAACAGCAGTCCTGTCAGACTAACATGTTCCCAAAGTTTGTAAAATCCATTTTTTGATGGAATAGATTTTTCTTTTGGAAATTATAACGTCATGATGCTGAAGCACTCTGAGAACACCCCAACTCAGTCTGCAAATTCTTGGGCTCCGTTCTCTCAGCCTGACCTCCTTTTGCTCAAGCAGGGTAGCATCCTCAAAGTCTACTGATTGCTCAGCTACATCCTACATTGCTCCCTGCTTCGAAAACTGTGTTTTCAAGAAATCCTTGCCATAGTTTCATTTTTACTCAGAATATTTCCCTCTCTCTGGTCAGGTGAAATCTCTTCATGGGATGGAATTCAAGTTGCTGTACACCTCTGTCCTTGGGATAAGGAGGAAAGGGAGCAATGGGAAATGATTTAGACACTTTAAGTGAGGACATCCCCCTTGCTAACCAACATAAAATTGTTGGAGGGGAAGCTGGGGGAAGGCAGAAAGAGATGCCCCAAATTATCAACATTTCTGGAGGAACAGGGCTTTAAATTTCTACTTACAGTTCCGTTTGCAAAGGAGCAGAGGATTCCCAAGGCAAACAGTCCTAAAAGGGGGCCACCGACCATGCCAAAAATGCTGAGTGCTGCCTGAGGAAGGAAGACAGTCTGCTATCAGGTGCTGTGTAAGAAAGTTAAAACCCCAACATGGCAAGAAGGGAGGATGTTGAGAAGGAAAGTATGATTTTAACTGGTGTGTACTCAGCTAGCAGGATTTGGTATAGACACATGAGTGCTTAAAGCGGAGGCTGAGCCATGGGCTGTTTGAGGTCAGTACCCAACAGCGAATAAAAACTTAATCTCATAATGGTATTCAGCAATTATTTGCTTACATAATTCATTCTGGGAGAGTCAACATGGGCATGAAAAAAGCCTGACACCTACCTGCAACAAGGCTCCCAGGAGAGATGCCACTGCAGCCATAGCAATGCAGACTCCACCATAAAACAGGCCTGTGTGGAAAAGGCAGAATGATGTGTAAATCCGCCAAATTTTGAAAATCACTAATGGAAATGTTTCCACCTAGCCTAGCATGGCCCTGACATCTCCAAAACAAACCCGCTAGCATCTGGGTTTTTATTAAGAGAGCCTGAATTGGACAAAAGATCAGGTTTCTGTTTACACTGAGTTCATGCAAACTTGACACAATCCTCTCCCCATATATTACTAAAGAGTGATTATTAAATGGCAGCCAGCCATGCAGATTAGCCATAGTGGCAATGCCACATGTACTGTTCATATTTCTCAGCTAATCTCCTGTGTCATAGTCCTTATTTTGAGGGAATGACTTCTGCTTCTCAGTCTAAAGTCTTTAGAACAAGAAAGTAAATGCTGGCAGATTACTGGGAGCTGGCACTGTGACAAACAACATCCCAGGTCACCAGAATGTAGTGTATGCTCCCAAGAACCACTACACTGGCTTATTTGCTTTCTCCTCCTCCACCCCTCTGAAGTTTTACTGCACAAGCAACAGGTTAATCTCACTGTTTAATGCGGCACGTCAGGCAACTCATGATAACACCAACAACAATTCTGGTGTAAACATTGTTTGGAATAATGCTTATGAAATTGCTCTCAGGTGAAAATGTCATACTTGTGACCTGCCATCAGTCTGCTGTGCTCGCTGGTATGTGCTACAACACTATGTTTGGACTGATTTTTCCACACTTAATACAAATACTGTCTTGGGCTACATCTGCCACTGGTCATAGGGCAGTACAACTAGAGAGACAGCTATTGCACTTCAGAGATTTAAACCATCTGCTCAGCCTAGTTCTGATCCTCTTCTTTGAGCTACATGAAACGGAGGAGCTAAACAGACTGAGAGTCTGAGAGTATATCAGAGAAGATGTGAAGCTGCTTGTTCTCTGGAACGTTACATGAGCAATGCTGTTGCTCATGTATCACTCAGTTCAAAAGGTTTGTTATAAAATTTTTTCCCATGCTTCTAAGTTTTGTCAGATGAAAGAAAAACAACAAGGTTTGGGTTTGTAGTATTGCAAGTCAACATTGAATTCAGATGAAATGCGTCTTTCCCACTCAAAGATCAAAAACATTGGCTTCTTTTTTTCCTTATGCTCACTTCAAATAGTTTGTCCCCCACTCTGTGTATAACTATACAGCTGATCTCGTATCCCCAAAGTATTGCATCCACGTAGTCTTATTGGTGTGAATGCACTTATTCTTGACTTACACTGCTGATAGCAACATCTGAATCAAGCCCTCACTTTGAAAATCAAAAGTGGAAAGATATTTTCCAGACATACTCATCCCCATGGAAATCCATGATAGTTTCTTTTCAGAGAGGGATCTGAAGTACGGCCTAATGAGGTCTTCAACCGTCACGGCAGCCAAAGCATTGATGCTGGAGGACACTGTACTACAGAAGGCAAGATTTACACAGGTTATTATCTTAGAAGCTGAAATCCTGGATAACATGCATTACTGACAGAGAGAAACTGCCACTGTCTAGAACAGTGTCAGAAAACGAATGCAACTGCTGTGCTGGTTGAAATAATTTATTCTTCCAGGTGATGAAGCTAATAGCGTACAAAAATTGTTTAAAATAATAGCTCCTAGTGAAGACAAAGCAAATTTTGATGAAATGTGGACCTGGAGAGGTCAATGAAAATATCTATTACTTGTGGCTAAGCTGTAAATACTACTGGTACACGTGACACCTTAACAAATCATCTATACAGTATGTATCTAGGTGGGTAAAATTCCTATGTGCAGGTCACTGATTACTTTGAATGCACCCTTAGAGGCGGATTCAGATAATCTAATTAGAGCAATCTAAGAATTAAGCAACTAGTCTGAACTGAACTATTCCAGGCTCCCTGTGGGGTCAGACAAACCAGTGCTCTGAAGGCACAAAGCCACTGAGGTGGCCTTCCTTCTGTGTGTACCTTACTCTGTCAAGCCACCAGCTTTTCTTCAGCACATGAAAAACAAATATTCTGGCTGTTCCCTCTATTTGTGTAGCTACAAGTACATAATAAGTTTCCTTATTTTTTATCTGCTTTCTGTTGTTCAGAACTTTCCTTGAGAGAGAGGTCCTAAAAGATGCTCCTTGGGAAAGCTGAACAAAATACCCCCCACTATTGGATAGAAGGGAACTGATTTCTCTCCTTCAGTAAAAATATAACAGTGATTGTTATTTTCATGGAGTTCATCCAAGACAATTGGAGGTCCAGGAACATTTTTTTAAACAAGACTCTAAAGATCAGGCATGAAGAAAGGGAGATGGCTTTAATGTTATGCTGGTTTGAAACTGCAAAATTAAAGGTGAGCAATAGGAAACTCCCCCAGCTGCAACTATTTTGTGTAACCACTCATTTATAATAAAGCAGAGGGGCTTTAAAAACACACAGAGGAGGATTTGTTAGTATCATACATTGTGTGTGGCTAGCTGTTTCCTCATGTTTCTAAGAGGGAATTCCAAACTGCTTTGAGTACTAGGACCTCAGAGCGCCACTGCTAGAAACTAGGTATATTTAAGCTTCATCAAGAAAGATATTAGTTACTTTTTTAAAAAAGAACAAAACTTAGTCAGAAAAAGGACTTGAATGCAAAAGTTTCAGTATAAATGCAACTTTAGCTCTAACAAAAAAGAAAATTAAAAAAACCAAGACAACAGGTTCCAAATTATTAAATTACCTTAATGTCCCACTGTAGGCACTAGCCACAAAAAGCCCGGGCACTCCTGGAAAATCTTGGAGAATATCCAGCACTAGGTATGGCATTAGCTGAAAAATTCAGAGCAAGAAATATTATTATCTTGCCCTAATATTTCTTTTTGTCACTGTATTATTTTTGTTACAGCATTCTCACTGGCATCCTGCCCAGCTATTCTGTTTTAATGCTCTGTCTCACCGTATTTTTTGGGTTTCTACAGAGAAAACCAGATCTAGAACAGCCACTCAGGATACAGCAAAGTCTGTTTAGAGCACCTAGCAGAGGCAAGCACATAGCTGTGCTGTCAGGCTCGTTTTCCAGTGAGGGTGGTACAAGAAGCTAACACTAGGCAGCAGGTATTCTCTATTGTACACCACTGTTGAGCTTGGATGCCACAGCAGATGTTTATGCCTGTTGTTGACTTCACAAAAGGTTTTTAAATACTGTCCAATAACCTCAGGGTAAGTGAGAACAATTTCTGTATTGGAAACCATGTGTCACTTGTTGACCTTTGCAAGATCTGAGCACTGGAAAGACAGGAAACTTAAGATTTTCTTTCTCTGAATCATTTTTTTCACAAACAAGTTGATCTTTTTAGTGTCTTGCTTCCAGTCTCCACCAAAAGAACTCAAGTGACAGCAACAACTTCATTTCCTTTGGGTTTCCACCTCAGCTTTCCGTATCTCATGTTATTCTACCCTTCAAGACCAGGTGGTCCTGCTTCAGGATTGTGTTCTTCTGGCTTTACAGTACTGTTCATGAGGTGTTATCCAGAGCCTATGATTATTCCAGGGCATAAAAATACCAGAAAATAGACTTGTATGATTTCCTTGGGCCTGGACTCTGATCAGTCTACAGGATGCCAGAGCTCTTATTCCTCAGGTAAGTCTGCTGCTCAGGGCTTATTTAGGGAGAGGTCACCATCAGTTACAAGGTGGTTTCTCCACAGCATGGCACTACATGGTTTGATTGCCCAGCTCTGCTCCTAAGGAGCGAAGGATGCACCATCACCAGCAAAGAACTACCTCCTGATAACCTTTCTTCAGGTGTATGCTTTGGGTACGACTATGTTCTGAAACTGAAAAAACTTTCACCTCCCTTAGCACAGAGCAGTTTAGGTGGGGTGATACAAATCAGCATGCTAGGGCCCGCAGTCACCCACGCAGGCACTGGTGTTTCAGCCGTCCCTGGCAGCAGCCTCTTCCCCTCACTTCCCTCCGAGGTGGTTTCATGCAGTGTTGGCACTCACATTTCGGTGAAAATGTGAGTGTATTTGGATTTCATTCAAAATTTCACCATTTTGGGTGAAAATCCCAAATACCTGCAGAGGCGGGTGAAATGAGCACTCTCCACATGGCTGCTCTCCCCACAGCCCTCCTTACCTGGTGCTGACAGACCTGAGCTCTGGGACAGCTGGGGACATTGAGCAGTGCCAAGGATACATCTGCTGCTTTCTCCAGGATATTCCTTCCAGCCATGGTATCAGCTTAGCCCCTCAGCGTTACAGACTCAACTAATAGAGGACTCAAGCATGTCCTTATTCCCACCCCTGAGACTCTGTAACACACCCCCATCTGGTTATTATGGCTGCAGAGGAAGAATATCCTTCACCACCTTCCCCTGAAACATGGGGTCCTACCTGGTCAACTGCTGACACCTGCTTTGATGTCCATGGGTCGCAGTCCTTGTAGATGGAGTAGAGGGCCAGGCCACACAGCGCTGCACAGGCCAGTATGGCCCACAGGCCCACCAGGTTGATATAGAGGGACCTACACCAACACACATGGAAACACCATATTAGAGCTCGATGTCCTGCAAGAACCTACTGGGGCCAAGTAAGCAAGTGCCCCCACCAGCACAGAGAAGACTTCCTGGTCATGGTGGCTGCCCATCAGAAAGGGAGTCACCATGCATCTCCCAGCATCTCACCCAGTGTGAGACCACATTTCTAAATATACCAATTACACTTCTGATGTTGGTGGTACAGTCTAAGTGCCTGTCCACTGACAAAGTCTGCTCTGGAGATGGCAGCCATATGGAAATCCCCACATTTCATCAAGTGTATGAGGTTTATGTTACAGGCAACTGGCAATAAGACACTCTCCTGCCCTTGCCTCACACCTTGGTAAAGACAAACCCAGATAGATTTGTAAGGTGGGGTGCCCCAGATCAAAGTGCAAGTGCCTTTTAGTCAGCACCAACGCTCTTCTGCCTCTGGAGCTGCACTGCCACACTTACATAGTGTTGGAGTTGCCCTGGTCAAACAACTAATCCCTCATTTTGTTCTGAGCCAAGCTCTGTGGGAGGCTGCATCAAGGCACTGCGACCTGAGATCTGGTCTGGAGCACCTACAGCTGCCACTTCAGAAAGCAGATCCAGTAACATTATCACCTTCCCACCTTCTGATGCAAGCTTCAACTTAATGCTGAAAGCAGAAACGGGGTTTCATCAGTCATTAATGCTACTTTTGCCACACACAACAGGCAGCCTCTATTGGCAGTGAAAAACAAATTTTTCTCCTCACTCTGTGAGGACTTTTCCCTTCCATCTAACTTTCTGATCTTCTCAAATGTTTCTCAGCTTTCGATGACTCCTGAGTCACAAAGTTCTTCTCACCTAGGGTGGCCAGGTCAAGCAAACACACCCATGGGGAGCTTGGCCTTGAAAAACAACGTTCCTTTCCAGCAGTTGCCTCCTGGTTATCTGTGCACCATCCATAGATAGTGATTTAACTGCCTGACAGATCACATACTCTGGACCTGCGCCAACTGCTAAGACCTCCACTGGGAGGACCTTTGGTTTCTGAGCAAATATATCCATGTTTTAAATGCTTCAGGAAGCCTTCTGGGGCTTTAAGTTGCCAAGAAGGCAAGGGGCATAAGGGGCACCAGCCTTTGGACTTCTAGAGCAGGATGAATAAAGAAGTAAACTTAACTTTATAGATCTTGTTAGGAACTGAAAGGGATGTTTTCAGAAGGGCATAATGTAGATTAACTAACTGAACTATCGGTTTTAGACTACAGAACAATTATTCACAAGCGTAATGTAAGCTCTTCAAAAAGACCCATATAAATAAAAGCTGATTTACACGTAGCAGGGGAAACTCTGCATTTATACTTTGTAGGGGTGGTCTAAACACAGAACCAGCAGCACTTTAAATTTCTCTCTAGACTAATTTAGTAAAAATGAAGTAGTCCTCTTCTTATAGATGCTTACATATTGGTTGGATGTCTTGCATCTATTTAGCTGAAGCTGTTCCTGTATTAGTATAATCTACCTATAAGGCACTCAGAAGCTGATTTAGCACAAAATTTAACCAATGAGTTAAATCGATTCAACTCTTTTGAACAGATGTAATAGCAGTATTAGCCTAGATCCTTTAGTAAAGAAAGATTAGAAAGTCAAGAGAAACACACGGAAGCAAAAGAAATTGTCTGAATCTGGCAATTCTTGTTTTTAAACTGGATCAGTGTTTGACAGTGAAAAGAAAGTTGGTTTTTTCCACTGATTTAAATCCCAGCTCATGCTACACCCTATGACTAAACACTGGAATATAATACTTGTAGCACTATTGGATGGAGGCATTCCCATTAATCCTGGGTGTGTAATATGAGGTGGAGTTTGGGTGAAGTAGGCACTGTGACTGTGCAAGGCCTATTTTCAGTTGTTTGTTTCAGGCCGGCTGTAAGATTTTAGCACTGAAACATGACAGAGATTGACCTTGAAAGTGTTAGTAGCCTGTATTTTCTGAAAATACAGCTCCTGCTCTGGGAGCCTGTTATTCATACATGAGCATTATGTTCAATTTGCCTAGCTACTGTTTGAGAATGACAGCGTGTTCTGCTTCCTCCTGGTGCGTTTCTTGAAGGATGTGGAATGCTTTCCCAAAGCCTGAGAAAATTCATGTTCTTGTGCCACTGTTAAATGCCGTCCCAAAAAACCACAAGTTGGGAATATATGAAAGAATTGTTTTCTCAGCTCTGATTTATCATTGTGCTGTCTCTTATAAAATCTCACAGTAAATGCCATGGGGGTACAAAACACTATTACTTTGACCTGATGACATTTTACACTTCTGTATACAGGTTATATGGCCATAAGAGGTGCAAGCCATGAATGACTTGCAGATGTGTCTAATTATATTTGCAAATGAACTGAATAGTTACCACAGAATAGCAGTGTTTATAATTGTGACAAGCTGCAACCATTATACAAAATGATTTCCCCATGCAGGGGAAATAACCTGCATGAGCAAGATGCCATGAAGTCCAACCACCCACACTAGCAGGAGAGGACTCTACTGATTAAGGCTACGCCACCACTCAAATTGTATGAGATATAAATCCATCCAAACCATTCTAGAGCCAGACAGCCTTCAGCCCTGGTCAAAGCTGCTACAACAGCTCAGAAAATCTGCCCAAAAGCTGCCATGGTGCCGGATTCCCCTTGGCCACAGCCTGTTTCTGTGACACCCTGGAGGAGTTCCTCCTTACAAAAGAGGGTAGGGAGAGTGTAGGAAAGGAGCACAGACCTAAGGGGAGCAGGTGCTCAGGAAGAGCAATTGCACTGGCACACAAATCTGGCACAATGTATGCAGCATTACAGATGTGGGATGCACCTCCTGCCTCTGCAGTGCCAAGAACATGGAACCCAGCCATATGCCAGAGACTGCGGAGAAGCCATGTGGTGTGCTGGAGATGTGGCTGGTGATGTGTATCAGCTCATTTCCATCTGCAGCCCAAGTGGCTGAAAAGTAGATTTTCCTTATTGACATAACCAAAATATTTCCGTTCTAAATTGTGCATGATTTTGTAGATATTATGCTAACTTTATGAAGTGAAAGCCTTTATAAATGCCTTCTTTGTATGTCACTGTATCACAGAACTCATAGGGACTTTAGTCATGATGTGCATTTATATAATTCTCCTATAAATGGACTTTATGAGCTCTCTAATAATTCTTAAATCCTGAGTTGTGAACTACTGGAATGATACTAAAGAAAAAGTAAGATTACAGACTTAGTAAATAATACTCCACTCTAGAGTAAAAACTGATAATAAATGTTTAAAGTGGAACCCCTCTGCTTTTTCCATAGTGAATTCCTAATAATAATAATAAAAAAAAAGACATGATTATTATGAAAACAAAATACATGGCTCCTCAGCAACTTCATCGCTGACTAAAACATTTCTTTATTTTCTCAGGCCTATGCTTACTGGTATGGAAAAATCTTTTAGTCTTTACTTACACAAAATTCTCACATGATGATTTTGGTTTAGTAGAGTAGCAATTCAAGATGCTGTCTTGATGTGGCTTTAGCACATGTACTATATTATTTGATTTTTAGGTTGCATATAAACTTAATGCAGCTATTTACATGCAAGAATACCGCCACAGTGAAACATTCTGGCACAAAGCTCAATGTTACAGCAATTATATGTCATTTAAATATCAGTATTTATTTTGTCAATTTGTCTTCAGGTAGAAGAAAGGAAAAACAGAAAGCAAACATTCTTACCCTTTACAAATGTGTTTTATATAGACAAAACACATTCCTTTTAAAAAAAATCTCCGTAACAAATTCAGACATTAAGAGTTACTGTAGGCAGACTTACAATTTTGCATGGAACCTGCTTTTGCATGCAATGTATCTCTGTACTTGAGACTGGTTGACTCCATATATGCAAGTCCATGTGAAAGTCCCACCTATAATAATTGTCCAGAAGGTGTGCCTTTGCAAAGGATTGGGATCAAAGCTACAATGAGAGGGAAAAAGAAAACAAATTCAGAATATGAAAATCTTCTCATTATGAGAAGACATTAATGCCTAGGAGAAAAAAAAAAAAAATCCCTGTACTTGTTCTAATACAAATTCTCTTAATTTGCAGAGATTTTGAACATTCAGATACTCCAACTCTGTGTGAAATCATGCAAAGCAAATTTTAAAACTCAGAGCTGAAATCCTGATCCAGTGAAATCTGTGCAAAGGTGAAGTTTAACTAATTTATTACCTATAAACTACAGTCTTAAGTAAAGCTGTATGATGCCTGTGACTGTTGTGATGAAATGATGCTCCAGTAAAAAGTCTAATATGCCTGATTATCTAAAGGGACATCAGTCTAACACCAATATAAGGGTGTGTTTGCATGCCCAGCCTTTGTGGATAGAGCCTTTGTAAAACATTCTGCTGGGTTAGCTCTAAGTGAATTACAGACCTTAGATGGCCACGAATCATCATTTTTTTAAAATCACACTTTAATAATGCAATAAATTATGCTAATCTTGGTGAACAGTGTACTATTATTTCACCTATTACATGCTTTTATCTCTTTTCTTTTTCTGTCTGTGAGTTCTATGACTGGGGGAAGAAGCAATACAGTATAATCACTGCAAATCAACCTAACAAAGAGATTGAAAAAAATTACTGCTCATGAAGAGAAAAAAAAATACCCACAGATGAATGACTAACTGAAGAACTTGGTGAAGAACTGAAGAAAAACCTTCTTAATATCATGAACTGGTAGACAAAAGGACAAATGAGCTGTTTGCAGATTGTAAGTATAAATATGATTGCCTTCTATTCACCATTCACTTTCAGTGAAACCAAAAATGTATCCTTAAAACACCTACTTGGCAAAGTAAAAGAGTTTTTCTCTTCACAAGATTTTGCATGGTGTAAAACCTAAAAAATGTCCCTCGCACTAGGTGAGCTTGTTTAACAGTATATAAAAACTGGGTCACAACTTCTCCCCCCCTTCTCCTTCAGCAGCAATTTAATTTCACAGTTAGTCACATGGGGTCTATTTGTAGGAATAGAGAGGCACATCATCTGCAAGTACAAACTCACTCCCAGAAGTTTAATCTTCCTCCGTAGTAGGAGTCGTTTACAATGTGTCCAATTCCCTCCTGAACCACCACAGCTCGTATAATGACAGCTGAAAATCCAGCAACCATGACTCCAACCTGGAAAACATCTGTCCACACCACCGCCTTCAGACCACCCTGCATGAGGAACAGCACGTATCAGGTACAACAGGGCAGCAGCACTCTTCCTTTGCACTCATATTCAACTAAGAGAAGCATTACAATTTGTATTACACATAATAGAGTCATTTCTTCTACTTCTTTAATGGAAATAATTCTATACTAGAGTGTTTAAGACTTGCAACCTATTGGAATCAGGAACCTATCCTGGCCCTTTTTTGAAGTGCACTAGAATTTACTTTGGCCATACACATAATTTAATCCAGTATTTCTTTTATCACGTAACCTGATTTGGAAGTTTTTATCAAAAGATAAATTGGCAGACAGTGCTCACCTTACACATGTACAGTACCACTGGCATACCATTCAAGTGAATGAAAACAAACATGATTTAATCCAACATATACAAATAAATTTGTCAGTGAGGTTCCATTTAATGATTTCTAGACACTTGGTCAATTAACACTAATCTAAAAACCAATCTGTTCATGCGGCATTTGATATTTTCAGTGGCTCTATTCAATAACAGACAGGACTATTATAGTTATAGTAAGCAGGTGCTTGACAAATTAGACAGCTAACCCCTTCTATATTAGAAAAAAAAAAAATCCCAGGAGGATTTTCAGGAAGGGAAATCTATCTTTCTGCTGTTTTCTGCAACAACAGAAGTTTGAATGTATCAAAAAGGAAAAAGGTTGAGCCATATACTGGCTATTTTTGCATCCAGAAAAGTCCCTGGGTGAATATGGCCCTGTGGCTACATCTATACTGTGAAATGCACTCCCACGGGGTAGCCTCATTATTAGGCTACTTTTCAATAAATTCCATATTTTATGTAAATAGTGAAAAGAACAGAGATTTCTCTCAGCCAAAATGCCCACGTACCAGAGTGCAATAGAAAGTGCAGACCACACCGGTTGCCACCACTGCACCCCATAAGTCGAAGCCAGTGACTAAAAAAGAGGAAAATGGCACCAGTGTGAATGACGCATCAGGGACAGAAAAATTAAGATCAGTTTTCCACCCCCAATCTGGTTGCTGGGGAAAAATAGAAATAAGTTAAATGCCAAAGTAGGAGGTAAAAATGGCAATGAAAAGAATAGCTTGTCTAAACCTGGGGATTTGCACTAACAAGTTCTAAAAATGAAACAGTTGTTACAGACATTGGAAACTGTCAAGGTAGATATATTTCAGGATCTAGGAAACTATTCGTCTGTAATGTGAATGCTGCTAAAAAACACATCCAACATGTTTGTAGGCCCCAACTCAGGAAGGTTTGAAAATACATGTCCTTCCTTGAAGCACCTTGGTGTCCCACGGAGTCCTTAGGCAGAGATTTAAGCAAGTAAAAACCATGGGGATGCTCCATGGAGGGAAGGTGGTTCAAGCATGGTCTAGAATAAATGTTTCAGACTAAAAGCCTTTCTTTTATTCTTCTTTCTTTTAGGGAAATATGATAATATGTCTACACCAGACAACACTGTGCTGTGGCTGGTATGCAGGCTGTCACTGCCCCAGCTTGCCTTGCTCACATGCTGCCAGGCAGGCTGCCTGGGGGCTCCCCAACAGATAGCTCAGAGTACTGAGAAACACTACAACAGAGCTAATGAAAAACATTGCCTCTAGCTGGGAGCCAGCTCAGTCATAGCTTGGTGCAGTGTGTATTTGCAGGGCAAATATAGACATCAAGGACATAAAACTTGTGGGACTGATACACAGAGGAGACCAATGCAGACAGCATGGTTTTTCTTCCTTTTTGTTCAATGAACAAACAAAAAACTCCAAACCAAACAACAAAACCAGGGAACAGAACAATTACGATTTTCATTCTAGCCAAAATGTTTCATTTTTATTTGCATTTTGTTATCGCCTTTCCTTGCCAAGTGGACAAATTAATTCTGTCAGATTGAAAGTTTCATTTGGCTTTACATAAAGGCTTTTTTCCCTCCTCTAAAAATAAATGTGTCTCATTTTCAAAGCAAAGAGTCATTTTGAAGTATAAAATGCAAACATTTCATTTTGTAAATATCACAACAAACATCTTAAATTGGAGACCTTTTGCTGTTGATCTGGTTTTCCTGGGGGGAAAAAAAAGGCTGAATTAAACAGTTCCAGGCAGCCCAAAGCCATATTTACAAAACTGTTGCCTCGCTCTCTTCTTGAAGTAGAGCACTTAACCAGGGGAACTAAATGCGTGTTTAGTCTCCGCATTGCCTTCAAAATTTACGTAAGCCTTCTTAACTTTTCATAATGTAGCCATTACCTAAGAATATTGCATGAGAGATAGAGTAATTGAGAGCAGGGTTTCCCTTCGAGCCTCCTCTGTAATTCTTTACAGGTAGGGATTAAGGGACTAGGATTACAAATGGGAGGCCTTCTATCTGAGTTCCCATCACGATCAGTAGAAATCTTAGATTTCATAGCTAAGCCTTGAGCTATATTTTTAGGTGTGTGTTACCAAAAAAAAGCATATCAGTACTCTATGCAGAAAAAAAATAACAGTAGAACAGTTGCAGTATGCTCATCTTACCTTGATTTAGTGCTAAAGCTGGAGCATAAATGACAATACCAGTGTATAAAGTCTAGAAGGGGAAAAAAGATGAAAGATCAAAATAAATGTAAATTCCTTGAAAGGTGATCACTTTCTGGGATGACTTCTTTTCAAGTATTTATGCAGTCCAATTTTCCTAAACTCATAACTGTTGAGAAGTAATTCCAATTGTTAGAAGTTGAATACCTGAGACTAACCAGCACTGCAGTCTCACAGCCTTGTATGCTTAAAATAAATACCAGGGACTCTTAAATACCAAATTCCTCTTCAGCTTCTCCTAGCTTTTATAATTAACTTATCTAAATGCTTTAAAATTGCCATCATAAGGCGGAAACAAGAGCAAAAGGAAGTTGATGGGGTTTACACACTGGTTGCCAAAGAATCTATTACGATTTATTTTTTCAGTCATGGAATCAATATGCCTCTCAGTATGCAACTGTAATGCATGTGAATAAAAACAAAGAATACAGCATTAGTTAGTCATCATAAGATGAAGCCATGCGTAATTATTAGATTTGTATTTTCACCTAATACTGTAAAGATATAGACAAATCAAGGAGCTGCTCCATCCACTTTTTGTGGGCACAGTGGGATTCATACGCTGATATCCTCTGTAATTTCTTTTTGCATATTTTTTAATCCTGTTTGACTTTTTTACTACTGTTATTACTTCATTTTACTACTAGAACAATTCAGCTGTGACAAAGTACAGGGGAATACAGTTTGCAATATGCAGATGACTTCTGCGAAGGTCAGTGGTCATGGTTCAAAGGGTCACAGTCAGGTCCTAAGGTGACTTACATCATCTTTTCACGGCTCAATTCTTTAGACTCCCTGATTTACAGGTGCAGGACTTGGGTATAGAAAAGCAGCAGAATCAGATGTGATGTCATCCAGCATTCAGCAAGCCTTTTCCCTTCCCAAAAGTGTGAAGTCTGCCCCAGGCAGAGGTGGCAAAACAGGGTAGAATGGCTAACTACTGATTACTCACTGTAGCTTTTGAGCAGGTCAAACCCAGACCCCATGGCAGAGCTCTGCCACATGGCCAGAGGCTACACTGGGCAGGGAGCCCAAAAGTAACTGGAATGAGCGGTAATCCAACTGTGGGAGGAAATTAGTGTGGAGGATCTGCTTCACCCAGCATGGCCAGATTGCCCTGGCCCCTTGCTGCACGCCTGCTACAAGCACATCCCAGAAAGCATGGTGGAGCCATTGAACAAATAGTTATTCCTACTGTTACAGTACTCCTTGCCTGTGTACACACACATTTGTTTCAGTGCCAGGAGTCAGCTCTAGGTTTTCAAGTATAGCTTGTATGCCAAGAAAGCTGCCAGCCCTGATGACTCCCTGGCAAGTATCTCCTCAGAATTAGCTGCATCACATTACAGCCAACTACTGACTCTTGTCAACCTCAGTCAATGTTTGACTTTCTATCCATACAGTGACTGTCAGTGTGTGCTGCTGAATCATAGAACAGTTTGGGTGGGAAGGTTCCTTTATAGATCATCTAGTCCAACCCCCCTACTGCAAGCAGGGACACCTTTCACTACAACAGTTTGCTCAAAGCCTTGTCCAATCTGACTTAGAACATGTCCAGGGATAGGGTATCGCAGCTTCTCTGGGCAACCTGGTCCTTCTCTGCAGGGCTGCTCTCAAACAGTTCATCCCCCAGTCTGTACTGATATTGGCAATTGCCCTGGCCCAGGTGAAGGACCAGACACTTGGCCTTGTTGAACTTCATGAGGTTCATGTGGGACCACTTCTCAAATCTGTAAAAGTACCTCTGGATGACATCCCTTCTCTCTGGTAAATCAGAAGCATCACTAAACTTAATGTCATCCACAAACTTGCTGAGAGTGAACTCAAGCCCACTATATATCATTAATTAAGGTATTAAATAGTACTGGTCCCAGTACAGACCCTTGAAAAACACCAGTAATTACTGGTTTCCATTAGGACATTTGGCTGTTGACTGCAACTCTTTGGATGCAACCATCTAGCCAATTCCTCATCCATCTAATAGTCCGTCAGACAAATGGCTCTCTCTCCAAGCCTGCTAATTCACAGATTTTGCATGAGAAAGTGGCTTTCTCTTATACAGGAAATGAGTGTCAGAAGCTTTGGACTATCAGAAACTGGACTGATAATACAATCTTTTCACTTCAGTGTTTTTCCAGGTTGTATTGCTATGTATTCTCTTTATTTCTTCTTTTAAATACATGACAATATTCACAGAACAGTTGAAATTACACCATTAACATATTGGGGAGGTTCTTTCCTCTCTATTCATTATTCAGGTGAAGTTGTTAGTGCTTGGCTTAGAAAGACACTTACAGATCTTTAGTTAAATTTTCTTGAGCATATATTTTAGTTGTAGAGAATTATTTTTCTGCTCTTTGCAAGGAAAGATTATGCTTGGTTGTTCCAATTTACATAACTGTGATATCTTCATATTGCTCGTGAAACAGTGTCAGGATTCACACATGCTAGCACTCCACTTTTCCGGTGGTTTTATGTATCTATAAAAGCCAAAAAAGCAGCACTGTTCAAATAAGTAATTAGCCCTGCAGCAACCACCATCTTATTGGTGCAAGTTGGATTGCCCTGTAACCCCTTGTGTGTCTTAAAAAATACACAAATGGGCAAAAAGCAAGCATGTTACTTGAAAAGCTTTCTGATTGTATATTCATTCTTGCTTTGAATTCTCCAAAAAGTCCACTTCAAAGCTGTAAAAAGAAGACATTTCTGGGTTGGTGCATTTGGCACACGCTCACTGCACATTTACAAGCTGTGGTCTCACAATGACTTCCTGAATGGGCTGGATAAAGCAAACTGCACCAACAATAATCTCAGCAACTACTTCAGTTTAGCATTCCCCAAGGCAGTAATTTACTACTTCTCAGTTTGCAAACACACAAGTTTTTTTCCCAGTGGTGGTGGTACAAACCCTTGTGCAATAAATGGCTGCTCCTGATAGATTGTTTTCTTACCTTTCACAGACTCTTGAGAATTAGTCAGACTCCCAGAATCCATGCACTAGAGGATGAAAACTGCCACTGTAGATAACTGAGCATGTTTACATTTTGAACCCACTGTGGGTTTCTCCAGCAGGCAGGCAAAGGACTGCTCTTCACCCTGCTACCCTGCAGTGAAGGGTTGCTCATCTCTTGGCGTGACACTGATGCTGAGTGACTGCTCTGGGTGCTCAACAGTGCACATAGAGGCTCAATGAGCAGGTAGCCCAGCATCTGCTCCCTACCTCACTGTTCTGAAGCAGAAAGAATTTTGTTTCTCTCACTCCCAGCCACCCATGCACTGTGGTAACCTCAACAACCACTCAGAAAAAAAAGCCAGTTACACTCAGCTGAAGAATCCTGGTGGCTATAAGGACCACAGACAGCTTGAGATTTACTTGCCGTTTGTATAATGAAGAGGACTGTTCCACAGAGGCGCAGATATTTATTAAATCGAAGCTCTAAATACTGCAAAAGACAAGAAAAACCACGTTTATGTCAAAACTTGCCACTATTGGTAGGACTAGAGTGAAGCAATGAGCAATCCAGAAAGCGCACAGTGTTGTTTTTACATTTTCATGAATGGCCAAAACTCCCAGAGTCACCTTCATTGGTATCTCTTTCCACTTGACTTGCTATTTCTTTATAAACCTCACCACACATGAGCAAGTGAAGTAGACATAAGCTAGTCAGTATACGATAGTCTGCAAAATGGAAACTGGTGCTACACAGCTGCCTCAAGGCACTTGGTAGACAAGGACCTTGACCTGTGACCTGGCAAAAGACCTGCATGTAATTATCACAGAATCATTGAATATCCTAACTGGGAGAGACCTGTGGGAATCATTGAGTTCAACTCTTGACTTCACACAGCGTAACCTAAAATTCCACAATGACGCATCAGCAATCAACAGAACCCACCTGCACTGCAAAATCAGAGAGAAAAAGAAAACATGATGGCTATTCCTAAGCCTTAGTTGATTTGGAAACTGGTATTCTGTGCATCCATCTGGGCTGCTGTGAGAGAGGGCAGAAAGTTCCCTACGGTCACCAGTTTCCTCCCATGGTAACCTCACCTTCTGCATTGCCCAAAGCATCTCATCCTATTCTACTGGTAAGTGGAAACTTAGCCTTCTGCAAACCAGGAACTCTCCCTCGCTTTTATATCTAGCCTGAGATAGCACAACCTCTGAATGAGCTTGTCACGCTATTGGGCAGATTTCTTCCCATCATCTGTCCTAAAAACCCTCTAGGCTGTGTGATTGTACCAAGAGGATCTCCTTTGCCTGCCAATCTGTGCAATCAACACAGTATCTCAAAGTGCTCAGTCATGAATTAAGCATTTAAAACATGGTCTGTGAGCACTCCCATGCAAGGAAGGAGTGCTGAACCCCTGGACAGACACAAAAAGTTGTTCAGTCTCTGAACTCTGTCCACAAATAGAAGATACATCTTTTATAGGTGTGTTACTCTGATTTGACCCCAAGATTATCACTGAGTTTCCAGTCATAATTAGAAGTCTATTTGGAAAAAGTCCTATTTTAAGTATTATCATAAATGACAGTCCAAAGATTAGTAGTTTAAAACACACTGGAAGCCACCAGAGATTTCTGTAGGTGAATTCTTATCTAAATCTACCAACAGAAACCTTGTTTTCAGCTTCCAATGCTGCAATGTCCCTGTTCAGTGCAATAAAATGCTAAAGACCAAAGTAGCTGGCCAGGGACTTTCACCTGCACTGATGTCCCCTTCCCAATGTCCTCCGTGAAAAGAGCGAATTTTCTCCAAATCTGCAGCTAGGAACTAGCTCCATGTAGGAAGATAAACAGGCTGCACAGACCTTCTAAATCAGAAGAAAGTCCTGATCAAATACTTCCTCAACCCAAAACAATCAGTCTTGACCTGTGATTATCCCACCACCCCAGATGTCTCTGTGCTGCTAGCTATAGCTTTAACTTACATGCTGAGCTGAAGACCAGCTCAGCCATATTTTGGTGGAAGTAAGAAAACTCTCTCACAGAGCACTTGCTGACCTCCCTGTATAGGCATGATAGAGAGGACATTCACCAGTGTGAACAGCCTCAGGTGGAAAGAGTGTCTCACCAAAATTTTTGGGAACAGCAAAAATATATACTCTGCCAGAGGGGAACTTTAGTGGCTGCACCTCAGTTTAGAAACCTATTTGAGGGAGCACGATGTGAGAACTCTGGTTCCTGTGTCAGATGCTTTCACACTCTGCTCTCAGTATATTAATTAAACATCTTTAACCACATGTTATCATCCAAGTTGCACGAGGATTAATCCATCTGCTGAACTGAGTATCTGGAGTGAGGAAACAAACCTGGCATGGTGTACAGGTCCTGAGCCAAGATAGCAGGGTTGAGCATCTCCTCTCTACGGAGGCAGTGTGGGAAGACATGGGGACACAGCAGGTTGCAGCCTGCTCTTGGGAGTGTGGAGATATGGGGCAGCACAGAGTACAGGGTGATTTGGGGAAGAAACTGCAGACACATCTAGAAAGCAGCCATGAGAAGTCCCCCAGCTCCCTGAAAGCTGTGGAAGGCTCCTTCAGCTCCACCTTACCTCGTAGGTGCTGGTAATGCCCAGCTTGTAGAAGACAGGCAGGAAGATCTCGGCACTGCACAGCACCACCAGTGCGTAGGTGATGGCAAAGATGCAGAAGATGGTACCGTAGCGGTAGATCTCCACAGGGGTGCCCAGCACGGTGACAGCTGACATGAAGCTGGCGGTGAGGGAGAGTGCAACAGGGAGGGCACTCATGCTGCGGCCCCCCATGAGGAAGTCCTTAGATGTCTTCTGCCCCCCTCCCACGAATGCGTAGTAGACCCCGATGACAGCCGAGACCAACAGCATGGCCGCAAAAATCACGTAGTCCCAGATGGAGAAGTCCCCCATGCTATCGGAAGGATTTGTCCCCGGAGCCAAGGATCTGCCTTAAAATCAGAGAAGCAGCTGCTTCCCCCTCAGGGCCTGCACGGGGCAGCCGCCGCAGGAGGAACGGGATGGGGACAGGACTCCACGGGGGCAGATGCGGAGCGGTGCAGTGCTCCCAGCCGGGCAAGTGCGGAACAGCGCGGTGCGGTGCACCCAGCCGCGACAGGTGTGCAGCAGTGCGGTGCGATGCACCTAGTCGGGACAGGTGCAGAGCAGTGCGATGCACCCAGCCGGGACAGGTGCGCAGCGGCGCGGCGCGATGCACCCAGCCGGGACAGGTGCAGAGCGGTGCGGTGCTCCCCGCTGAGGCAGGCGCGGAGCGGTGCGGTGCGGTGCGGTGCGGTGCAGGTGTCTCCGGGGAGCGGGAGCGGCAGCGAGAGTGCCGGAGCCGGGACGGCGGGCGGGCCTTTTACAGTGTCGGTGCCCGCTCCTCCCCGGCGATGAGCGCCCCCGCGAAGCGGGAAGGGGCGGCGATCCCCGCGGCGCGGCCCGGTCCGGGCCATCGCTGGCTATTGCTGCCCGCCCCGTGCCTCCGGGCCTTGCGGCCCCGCGCTGGCAGGACGGCCTCACTTGCCGAGACTCGCCTGAACAGGGTTACCATGCAAACTTGGGTGGCATTCCAGAGATTTTGAAGGGAAGGCAATTCACCCAACAATTTACCAGGTTGGTATTTCCTACCCTTCTTCACTAGCATATGCCACCATCTCCCCAAACGACAAAGGTGAAAATATGGTTTAAGATATACATGTCTGTGGGTTGAGCAATCTGGAAGATAACTCACTGAATCAGATAACAGCAGATTTGCCAAGTTGAGTTGCTGAACCCTGCACTTACGCGACAGAGAATCTCCACTACCTACACTGTGCTCATGGAACTTCTGTCAGCTAATCGCAGGTTCAAGAGTCAAAGTGCACAATAGTATCACAGATGGAGATTCACATATCTTATCCCCAGCGAATGTGGATATGGGAAACCTATGGGATTTCAAGGCCATGGGCGTCAAGCACTGGAGATGTGCCTGCGTCTACAGCCAGCAGCACATGCAGAACTAACATAGCAAATGCTACCTCTGCCCACTTTACTGTATGTTAGCAACCTCAGATGGGGGATTAAGATGTAAGGATAACAAAGCTGCATAATTGGGCCTAACAGCAGCGCAGCTGCACACAGCACACCTTCCAGCAGGGCTCAATGGTGAGCACATGAAAGCAGTGGCTTTCTGGCTTGACCTATGCTTGAATGGCACTTGGCAGTGCTAAGCTGAAGGTGACCTCCTAATATAAATCAGCACCAGCCTGAGGATTAAAAATTTCCCAATTTCCCTTCATGGCAGGTAGATAAGATTATTTCCTGCCCAGAATCACCTGGCTGTCATCCACAGCCAGAGCTGCTGGAAGTAGTCTTTGCTGCAAGTAGTCTTTGCTGCGAGTGCTCGGGTTTCAGCACAAAGCACTCTGACCTGCCTCCATCTGACCAATTTGAGACATGGCTTCCAGCAGCCTTCTGTGCGCTAGACAGAAATGACTGACCAGATACCTGACAGCCAAACCCAGCTCACAGAGCACTTTTATCTCCTTGGGAGCTCTGGATTTGGCAGACCATTTGGATGTATTTCTGACAGCATATTGGAAGGAGGGGGTGCACGTGGAAGTCTGGTCTGACAGGGTTACTAAGTTGAGCTGTGGAGTCATGCCTGTGTTGGTCTGGCCTCTAGATACCCATCTCAGAGTATAAATGTCCCTGAACATACAGAAGCTGGCATCTGTGGTGCAAGTAGCATGTCCTAACCTCACCACAGTAGGACACTGTGTTGGTCTCTCTGGCCCAATTACTCTTTAATTAGTTATATAATAAGTAACAGCTTCCAAATGTCCTGCTGAGGAAGAGTGAGAAACTTATTCCATACCCCTACCAATTACGCTATTGAGCTACTGATTTTCTGAGGTGATTGATTTTTTATTGAGCTATTGATTTTCAATTTGCCATTGATTTTTGACCACACGAAAGCTAAGAAACCCTCACACAAAGCTTCAGTTAAAGTCAGCACCTTCCCACACAGTGCAGTGAACTGATGTTGTGCAGCAAAAATATGTGTTGTCAAAAAACATCACCCACTTTCTCACAGGACAGACATAAGCAGCCTTCCACCCAGACCTACAGTTTGTGCTGCTCAGAGCTCCACGCTCGGTGTCACTTGTTTGCATTCTTTCAACAGATTGTGTTGCTCAACCCACTCAGACAATAACATGCATTTGAAGTATTAACTATATAGGATTAAAACAGTTTTGATTATGCTTCATCATTTTTGACATAATGTAAACACAACAAGTGATAACATGCATTGGAAAACAAATCACGTTTCTTAACTGAAACACAAGTAGCTATGAGGAAATACATGTCACTGGTCTCAAGTGGCATCTTTGATTCTTTCTACAGAGAAGTTAAGCAAATTGTCTACCAAATGTCATCATGACTGATAGAGCAAGAAAGGCTGGATCCTCCCATTCAGATGTTTCCATCTTGGGAACCAGCAGTTAATCTGTATGATGCCCATGACCTAAATCACAGTAAGTGGAGCTAGAGAACAAGGCTAAAGGTTTTTCTTTTGGATTTTTCACACATTAAATCAAATTAGCTCCATAGAACACAGTGGGCTTGTGCTATTTAACAAAGACAGAACTGGAGTGTTTGTTTTTTCTCACTGCTGCAATAGATATTTAAATGTCCTCAAAACTCAGAAAGCATATTTAATTGTTTTATAGTAGCATCTTATCCCATCTCTATCAGGTCTTATGTGGTCCCTTATCTCACAGACTCTGGGACTCTGTTCTTGTGAGACCCACTGGCATCAGTAGGATTTGGTGTTTCATAGCAGGAAGTGTAAGATTCACCTCTTTGCAGCACCCTCAAGTTAGAAAGGACAAGAATCTGCTTAAACAAATCCCAGACTGCCCTAGGGGTCCAAGTGGTTCCTTCTTTGGACCTAATACCTTGTGCTGGTATTTGGCCCATTTCCATTTTCATTCATTCCTCACTTTGTGAGATGTTACTGGAAGCGTTTGCATTGCTTGGAAAGGCAGTCCCTCTCTGCTCCTTTTCATGTGGATGGTCCACAGCACTAGGAGGTTGGTGGGATCTTTTTCTTTCTATAGATGAGACAAATTCATCAACCCCTGCTCTTGCAGAGATGCTGCCCACCTGTCTGAACTAAGTTGTGAAAATACGCTTTGAGGGGTTCTCCTGCTTGTAGACAAATGTTGGCATGGGCAAAAGCAACTGGAAGTTGGAGGAAAAGGTAGGAAAACACTGGAGGCCCAGTGAATGCTGTTCAGCATTGATGCAAGTCCCTTTGCAATTTGCCCTGGCAGCCTGGGAATTCCAGCGATTCCTTGTTTGAGTATGCAGTTTCAGACTGTGTGGGGTTCAACTGTAGCTACACCAGCTGAGCTGAGTTTGCAGATGAAGAGCAGCTCATGCTTAATGGCACTCCTGTGCCATAAGACCCAGGAATGGGCTCAGAAGTCTGAGCTCTGTTCTGCTTACACAGGAATCATTTCGGAAACCTTACCAGAGAATGGCTGGCCATTGGTAAAATTAAACAAATAAATGCATTTCAAACCAAAACCTGCAAAAAATAATGTTTGGCCTTTTTGCACTCAGTTTTGGAGTTTTCTGAGAACAGTGTTATGATTTGTCATTTTGAAAAAGTCTGTTTATTTTTGTTTGAATGATTTCCTTAGGAAATCAAGGGCATGAGATCACACTCTGTGTGTATACGTATATGTATGCATGTGGAAGATGTCTGCCCTCTATCCAACAACAATTGAACACTCTGACCAAATTTACAGAGGGGTAGAGGGCCTCAGAGATATCAAGATGGTACAAACTTCATGTAAGTAGGTGGAAAAGAAATAGGGATCCCGTAAACGTTCTTGTTGAAAGGAAGGCTGCTGGGAGCTGAACCTCTATAACAGTGAAACCATGAGAGAAAGACCTGAAAAACATTCAGCTGCAGGCAAAGCTTCTCATCTTCTTAAATACACAAGCCACTAAGACACAGAGCTACGGGTTCCAGGTTCCATTTACTCCTGTGTACATGGAGTTACAGGTTCAATTTCTTCTTGGCCATTATTATGAGGAATAATAGGTCAAAATAAATCATTGACTCTTAACTAGACCATTTGATTTTTCTCCCTGTGCAATGCTTCAAATAAAAATGTGCTTTTTTTACTTCTGGAAGATTTTGATTCCAGCAAAATTAATAAAACTGCAACTGCTTCCTGCACAGCAGCACTTATCACCTTGAAAAGCCTGCTTGGATTTTGGTGTAATGGAAGTTCATTGCTCATGGTGTTTTATGTTTTTGAAGATGAGTTAGGGTTTGGCTCCACACTAATCAATCCTGCTTGCTGTGCTTGTCCACACACTGCTGTTTTGAATTGCTGAACTTAGTATAGCTTAGCTACCTGACTGCCATCATCACTGACTTTGCTTCTGGTTTAATGCTACCTTAGAGAAACCTCCACAGGGTTATTTACTGATGTTCTTAGCTGTCTGTTTAATTTTTTGTTTTTGTCAGTTCCTCTTCTGTTAGTAGTGTTTGGACATGGCAGAATGACCCTACAAGGATATTCAGAAGAGCAGTATCATTATCAATATTCCTTATGAAATTTGGATCAGTTCTTTAGAAATAGCCACATGACACCTGTATTTTGAGCACTGGGATGTTTTTGTACAGAGATGTCCTGCAATTGACACCTCTTTATTTCCAAGAATATCACTAGAGTACATTTCCTAGCATACTTTTAGAAACTTCTTTCCGGCTAGTTGGTTTTGTAGTGCCCAAAGCACAAAATCATATATTTAGAGCCCCCTCTTGCTCAGACTGCTTTGTTTGTGGGCAATAGCAAGAATGTGATGCAATTTCCAAGTGTCTTATGCCTTAAAACACCACCATAAATTAAAGTTAAATACTTCAAGAAGCATAGTTCCCTAATTCCATGTCTGTAGCATTTCCAATCCTCATCCTATCCAAATCCTAAATTTTAAGGGGCATAGGTTTGTCAAAGGTCTTTGCTTGAGACCCTAATCAAGGGAAGCCTTTCAGGGAAGCATTTTGTTTGCTTGAAGTGTTTGTCCTGTCATGGTTAGCTTGTTTGGGACACAAAGAGAGAAGGAATTACTTACAAAGGAAGAGATCAATATGGGAGGAAAGAGCCAGAGAGATGCACAAAAGTCCCAGAAATGCATCATGTTTATATTGACATTTTGAATTAAACCTCCTTGGTTGCCTGTTTTTTTCTGGTTTTGAACTCCACAGAAATCTGAACGAATGCAATTTGCAAGCAAAATAATTTAAACGTGAGTGCTTAATGGTCTTGAGAAGGAAACCTCAGATTGTGTAACTCCTAATACCAACACACCTTTTTAAATCAATAGTCAGTGCCTCAGGACTGAAGGAAGTACTTAAGTTAGCCTTGAATACTGGGCATTTAAATCTGAATGCTTTGGAGACTGCAATGTATTTGCTGGAGAATTCTGTTCATTTAAAACAGCAGATTTCAAAATGTATTTATGGACTGCCCACGCAGTGAGATGTGGCATACATAACTATTTGCTCAAGAGAACAATTATTGTGGGAATAAAATTGTGGTACAAATTTTACTTCTTTAACTCAAATGGATAAATAAGTTACATACTTGAACTTTATTCTCAGAGCTTTGGGATCTTTTGTTTATTTAAGGTGTTCAATTTTGCATCAAAAGAATTACAATTCAACTAGTTTGCTTACTTTCAGTTAATGTATGAGAAAGTGCTGTCAAGTGTTCACCAGAATGAGCTACAAAAATTCGTGGGTTCTTTCCTAGTAGATCTTTTCTGAATTTCCTTATTTCATCTGTGTTGTTTTCCCTTTTTCCACTACCTGCTGTCCGAACTATCTCTGTTTACATGTTCTAGTTAGTGTTATTTTGAGATGTGTTCGGTTTAGGTGTACATGGTAGGTATTTTGGTAATGCAACTTGGCTTCCTACATTTCCCTTCTACTGAAGAGGGCACTTCAGAAAGAAACTTTGATGCTTTGGTATGCTCTCTGGAGGAGCCTGTTTCTCCATTTTCTACAGAGGAAACCTCTGGAAATGTGCCTGCTAACTTTGGCACTTAAAAATGCTCTGAAAAATATTCACTTCCACTGCCTAAGGGCCCTAACCAGCTCTTCTCTTTTATTATTTTGATTTATTCTTCCATTCATACTCCAGAGTGTCTATTACCAGTTTTGACATCTTCCTCGTTATCTGCCTCCCATCCTTCTTTGTAACTCCTACTGCTAAATCTCTTGTGCTTCCTCACTTCTTTCATCGCTCCATCTCCTTATATTAAGAAATTGTCTCATCCTCCTCCCTCTCACATTTTTTCTGCCAGAATCCCTTCTTCTCAGGACTTCCAGTCCCAAAAGGCATTTCCCCACAAATTGCTGTTTGCTATTCAGTTAATTCTTCCATTTTTCAAGTGTCCCTATGAACTGACTGCCTTGCCTCTCTTTTAAAACCCTTTCTGATCCTCTTCAATCTCTCTTCCGCTCTCAGTCAAGGCTGCCCACACTGGAGATCACACAGATGCATACATTGCTTGGAAACATTTCAAGACAGTATGCATATTTGCACCAGCTCTATATGTTTAACTGGTTTGCTTGTCAGACATCCTCAAAGTGACATTCATCACCAATGTACATGACAAAGGAGGTTTTTCCTCATGTCCAACTGTCTGCAGCTGCTGGCTTTGGTTTGGTTTGTTTCTTCTGTTTTCCTCTATAGCATGGAACTCATTACACCTATATCCAGTGTTATCTGGACATTTGAAATAGCAAATCCCTGTTTTTTTTCAGAGAGTGGAAACACTGCCAGCATCTATGGTCCCCAGTGTGCTGCTGGTCCCTACTGTGCTGCTGGGACACACCATATGTTCTGTGGCCTCTTGGCCTGCAGTTTTATAGCTGTTGAAGATGCAGGGGAGTGGTGGGTGATCTGAGGAGGGTGAGGGACAGTGAGCATGCATTATGTGGATTTTCATGACCAAACTCTGTGGAGGGGGGACTTTACTAATCCAGGCACAGGGGGAATCTTACAGTAATTTGTTTGTTATTATAGTGTATTGGTATCCAGCTTTAGTATGCATTCAAATAGACTATTGAGGGAGTTTTGATGAAAATGCGGCTGGTGGGCTAAGCCAAAGGGGAAGAGATAATAACTTTGATATGCATTTCTGAAGATGAAAAAAAGAATAGTGCAGATCCCCACAGCTTCTGCACAGTCAAATTTACACCTATAATGGAAATGCCATGTGACAGTGTTAGCAATTTGCAAAATCAGTGAATGCTGTTATGCACAAGGAAATACAGAGGTAGAAATGTCAGTAGAGAAGTACTCTGGTAGCAGTTGATTTTAAGGGAAACTCTCTTGGAACAGCAAACAACCTGTACAGTGGCATTACTGTACAGTATCTGTATCTGTACAGTAGCATTAGCTGATCACCATTTTAAGGGGACTCATTTCATCTCAGTTTGAAACAGACACTGGTGGAGCACCTGTTAACTCATCTATGCAACACCCTGTAAGTACTCATCTTCCACTAGCCATAAACGCCAGGTCGAATACAGCCCTCTGAGCAGAAGGTGTCTATAGCCAAAGAGGTGAACTGCACCCTTGTGGCAAGTGCCTTCCCAGTACAAGCAACAAGAACTTTACCTGCTTCGGTGTCTTTTTTTTTTCCTCACTTGGAGGTTGATGCTTATTTCCATTTTCTGTTTTCTACAGTGTCAGTCTCCACCTAGATATCTTTTGCACAGGATCCTATTATTTCAGAACATCTCTTCTATCACTTGTTTTATTTATTCTGATCATAACTTAGGCCCACAAGTCAATATTAGAAGCAGCAGCAGGGTCCAAAAGCTTATTTAAGTTTTGTGGAAAGAAGAGACAGCCCTGTTTCTTTCCTTAGTGTTATCAACATCTCTACTCAGAGCATCAATAACATTTTGTGTCTCTTCCTTCAGAGGTAATTCTTTTCCAAGCAAAGTGCAGTTGTTATCTCTTTGTCAGTTTATTAGCACAGATAGGGAGTCAGTGACTAGCAGCAACCTGGGAGTTAAGGAGTTAAGAACACATAACTGAGGTGTCCCTAGAATTCTTACTGCAGTATGACTAGGGTCGTTGTCTAAAAGTGGAACTGATTTTGGTGGCAAATCCTTCTTCAGGTAACACAGAGTTTTGGAAACTGAACAAGGAATTTAGTCGTGATTGTTTGGGGCAGTTTATACAGACCAATTCTGGAACTTTCTCACGGATAGCTACTATTTAGCAGCCAGTATCAACAGCTGATAACACAATGGAAGTGGAAAGAAGGGCTGCTTTGTCTCTTGATGCTGTATAAGTTCTTCCATTTTTCTAAGCTACTCACAAATATGTCATCAAGCAGTACACACCAAAATTAGACTGCTTCATAACAGTCTCAGTTTAAGCATATGCTTAAATAGAAGTTTAAATGTGGCTTGGAGTGGGGTTTTTTTCTCCTAAAGGGCTCTGCAGTGCTGAGATTTTTAAGCCTTTTCTTGAGAGTTTCAGCTTGTGATGATGCCTCTCAGATCTATGGGCTCAGGAATGGTTAACTGAGGTACTGTTTCTTCTGGAACCTCAGAGCAAAGTTAGAACTGCATGAGTATTAGGACATTTGAACCCTCAAATGAGATAAAAAAAAACAAACCCAAACCAACAAACCCAAAACAAAACAAAACAGAACAAGAAATTCACCAAAACCTCAAACCCAGGTACTTACATTTTGGATGTATCTTATGTGAATGAGATGGATGCAAACATATGGAGAATAGTATCAGTTGCTTTGTATGTTACCTTCTATTCAGTATCAGGAACATCCATTCCTTTCAGTAACAAAATGCTGAGCCTGGCCTTATTTGCCCCTGGCTGTCATGCATAACTGACTTGGCAAGTTTGAAGGCAGAAACTACTTGAGAAAGGAAATATCCTTGACCCCATTTTTCTATGATTTTGTGTTTTCTACTCACAATTAGCTTCTCAAAATCATTGTGAGAAATTGCTGTCTTGGATTACTGATTGATTTATTATTATTCCTCAGTGGCTTTTTACAGATAAAGGGACCAATAAAGACAAAGCAAGAGGACAAAAGAAAGAAAATTGTACATGGGAGATGGCAATGATTTTGAGGGAAACATTCTCTTGTGTGCACCTGTTTATAAGAGATTTTTACAATTTCCCATCGTCCCTTTTTTTTTGAATATTTAACCTTACCTTAAAACAGTTGTGATCCTTCAACCCCAGTTCACCACCTTACACTGTCATTTCCAGGTTCCAAAGAAACAAGGGATTTGGGGTGTGGTGGAAGCAGAGACTTGGGGCATAGCTTCAGATTAACTGCTAAAGGCTTTATGCTTTCTTCCTGGACACGCCAAATAGCCAGGCTTCAGGACAGTTGTCAGAAATCTGAGTTAGACTGTAACCAGACATTTAGTAGTCCCAGGCAGCTGATAGCCTGGAATCCAGATGGTCTCTGTCAAACCCAGATGCCCTTTGTTCTAATGGTGAGAGTGAAATGCAGGAGAGAATTCACATCCCTTTTGCGGGACAAGACTCTATCCTCCCTGTGTATTTTTCCTTTCCCTTGCTTCCTCTGTGGGTCCTCCTCCTGCTGCCCGTTGCTCACTTTCAACAATGCTGAAGCCAGTTCTGCTGCTGCACCTGCGGTAGAGCAGTGGGATGAAGAACAGCAGCAGTGGTGACTACTGCAAAATCCTCCTGCCCCTGGGCCATCTGTATAAACAACGGAACTAGTACAGCTCACCTGTTCCAGCTCTGCATCAGGACCCTGACTTGTAATAAAGGAGCCACTGGCCTAGATGTCTCAAGATGCCAGTGTCCCTTTCTGTGAGAGAAGTCCATAAGGTCAGAATATTTCAGGCATGAACACACAACCCCGCAACCAAATAGCTGCTGATATCTGGGATCTATATTCCAGCTCCTTGTCCAAAACACCCTGATCTGCAAAGCTAAGGGTAAGTGAAATTCTCTCCAGAATTCAGCTAGCATTGACCTGGAGCTGCATTATTTGCAGAATCATTGTGCTTCAGGCATATTAGAAAAAAAATGTGGTCAAACAGTCCCAGCAGTTTGCAGAACAGGATTCCAGTATCTTGTCTGCTTTGATTTTGAACACGCAAGTGCTCTTGACAAGATCCTACATAATCTTGTAGGGGTTTTTACCCGCAAGGCAAGGCAAAATGCCAACTAGAAGCTGAGGAGGAAACTGGCAGTGAAAATATGTCATTGTGTTGCAAACTTTCTACTTTCCAGAGAAATTAAAATAGAGGAAAAAAGAAATCTGTTTGCTTTGGTTGAAAGAGTACACCAAAGACATCATGCACTTGTACAAGCTGCCTTCAAACCCATGCCAGCTTCCTCCTCTATGAGGATTTTGGAGAGCTCCTGTGATGCAGTGGGGTTCCAGCCACGTGCATCCCAAGTTGTTCTATGGAGTGACTGAAGACAGGCAAAGAGAAGGACTTCTTGGTTCACAACCAAGGCAGGTAACTTTCACCACTTCAAGACTCCAGTTATTTATTTGGTGTCTTTAATACTGGTTGACAAACCCACCTGTGGGCATCTAAACTTGGAAGTTGTTTGGCTAAATTCACGAGTGTTTCTGTTAATCTGTTTGCCTGTTAACCTATTTTTAAAATGATCTGTTTCTATTAATCTATTTTCAAAAGCAAGATCTTCTCCCAATGCAAACGCCTCTCCTGGGACATCTCCATCATGCCCATACGAATATAGTAGAAATCTTACACCTACGCACCTATGCAATCTACAACATCCTGTCCTGGCTACTCATTGCCTTGTACCAGATAGCATGTCCTTTAGTTAGAAACAAAGTCTTTCACAGGCTTCAGGAGTGTTATGCTTGTGATGAATACACGTAAAACTATGATGGAAGTAGGGCAACTCTACAATTTTAATACTGTGTATTTAAGTGGTTACTGAGACGTCATGGGAGGCATTCACAGGATCAGTTGCAGATATGCACATATAATGGGGTCATGCATACTCTTTGAGACTACCAATTCTAAGTCATGATTCATTTTATTCTAACACAGATGTCTCGAGTACAAGAATGTGCCTAGATCTGCACTGACTATAAAAGGAGCCTGAAGTGATTGCTAAGAGGCAGACACGTGCATTGTAAATGCTGCAGGTTATATGACATGAATTCTGTCCTGTGAGACCATCCTGGGTTAAATATTGAGGTATTTTACCCCAATTTACTACTATTAGGCTAAATTGACAGCGCTCATTTAAAACATAAACCAAAACCAAACCAAACCAAACCGAAGGGAAGTGTAACATTGACTCAAGGTCAGCCACATTAGCAGAGGACAAGACTGGTTTGCTTCCACACAGAGTGGCTCCAGCTCTTGCTGACTCCTGCAAATAATTTTGAATGGCAGGACTAAAAAGGCCAGAAATGGAGAAGACATCAGAATCTTAGCCCTGCCCCAGAAGTGCTGATGGATTACTGAGAGGTACTGGTGGTTGTAGTCTACAGTGAGTATTTGAAGAAGTCAGATCTGCATAAGTGACTACTTTGATAGATGTGCATATGCTGTTTAACCACTACCTCTACGTGCCTCTACTGGTATTACTACTGATAAGCCATCATTCTTCAGAAGGTCATCTGCTTGCTGTTAGGATGGATTTCTGAAGGAGACTTGCTGACAGCTGGGCACACCAGATTATCACAAGGTGTTGGAGCTGGGGCCTGCCCAGAGATGGGAGAGCTGCAGCTCTTCCTGGAACAGTAAAAGAATAAGGCCTGAGGCTGGAAGCATTGCAGTCAGAGAGGAGTGTATGTAGAAAGGATTTTAACATAGCTGTAACTCATATAGAAGTGGGGAAGTACCTTCTGGCTCAATGATCCTTCCCAGCTGAAATGCCAGATCTACTGTCATGGCCATACCGGTTTTGATACCTGCACTACTACCCTGAGGCTCACTCAGATGTATCTCCAAAGGCTATATTCAGCGCTGGTTGAAATGCAGTCCACTAGTATTTCTTGTGGACAGAAGCTGTCATGGACATCAACAGCTGCAGGTCTATCACTCTTTGGAGAAGCTGTCAGTTAATAAACATAAAGAAGCATTTGTAACCTTTTAAAAACTTCCTCTAATGTATTTCATTTTTGCTGATGACTCCTTTTCTGCAACAGGCAGAGCACACCTGAGCTCTTCTCCCTGTTGCTTTCCATGAATGTTAGATTTCGCTCATTCCCTTGAATTATCTTGGAACACATGCATCCCAGAAAGTTCCACAACTTATCAAGATGCTATTCATAATGAAAAAAAAAAAAGATGTTGTGGACTGTTTTGTTTTTTTTTTTGACAAGTTCACAATATGTAGGAAATGTATTAGGTGAATTTACTGATCGTGTATGGAGAAGTATTTGTGCTTTTAAACAGCTGCAACTGGTGCCTAAGCTCTTTTGTGGGTCTAGACCTTTGCACATGCAGTTAGCTGCACTTTCTCACAGAGCTTGAAAACACTTAAGCCAACCTTTTTAAACAAAAGTGCGTTCTCTTCCCACTTCATGCAAGTGCCAGAAGTCCTTTCTATTTCAGCAGTAGAAGAGCAAGCTTTAAAGGTAACAGCTGTCTCTGTAGTTCTCTGACTTCACAGCTGCTGCAGTGAGCACATTCCCCTGCCTGTCCAGATGGCTATCATGTTAATGGCTTATTGCCTGCCTATGGGCAGCTTTTCTGGATGCACTTGCCAGCGTTTAACCTGTTGGGCCTGTTCAAAGTTGTGGTTCCCTACGTGTTCTTAATAGTGAACTTCAGCCATGCTCAGAGGCAACCTTGTGTCTGAATAACCTGCATGCCTGGTTTCTGAGAGTGGTATTGAGCTGCTTGTAACAGGCAGGACAGGCAGGCTAGTGAAGGACAAACTTCCAAGTCTTGTAAGCTGACACCCAAAATGGTCTGTCGTTCTGAGCTGCTCATACTGCTCCTGCCCAAACCAAAGCTTCATCCAGCTTTTAGTTCACCTCCCATCTCCCCACACACATCCTTTACCTCCCACAGCTGCAGCCCCAGGCACAAGCTCCCACCAGTCCTGGTACCGCTGTAAGCAGAGCAGTGAGCAGCAATCAGTCCGTAACCATTTGTTCTTGTGCAGATTGAATCTGGCCAGGGATGCCAGGGGCAACAAGAAAAAATCCTATAGGTATGTCTGTGATAAAAGGAAGACTAGGGAAAATGTGGGCGCTCTCTGGAAGGAAATGTGAGACCTGCTTACCCAGGATATTGAGAAGGCTGAGGTACTCAACAACTTCTTTGTCTCGATCTTCACTGGCAAGTGCTCCGGCCACACTACCCAGGTCACAGAAGGCAAAGTCACGGACTGGGAGGATGAAGAACAACCCACTGTAGGAGAAGATCAGGTTTGAGACCATTTAGGGAACCTGACAATGCACAAGTCCATGGGACCTGATGAGATGTATGCACGGGTGCTGAGGGAACCAGCGGATGAAGTGGCTAAGCCACCATCCATCATCTTTTAAAAATTATAGCAGTCCAGTGAAGTTCACACTGGCTGGAAAAGGGGAAACATAACCCTCATTTTTAAAAGGGTGAAAAAAGGAAGACCTGGGGAACTACAGACCAGTCAGTCTCACCCCAGTGGCCAGCAAGATCATGGAGCACATCCTCCTGAAAACTATGCTAAAGCACATGGAAAATGAGGAGGTGATTGCTGACAGCCAACATGGCTTCACTAAGGGCATATTGTGCCTGAAAAATGTGGCAGTATTCTACGATGGGGTTATAGCATTGGTGGATAAGGGAAGAGTAACTGATGTCATCCACTTGGACTTGGACAAAGCACTTGTCCCACACAACATCCTTGTATCTGAACTGGAGAGACATGGATTTGACAGAATGGACCATTCAGTGAATAAGGAACTGAATGGATGGTCACACTCAAATGTCGTGGCCAACAGCTCAGTGTTCAAGTGGGGGACCAGTGACAAGTGGCATTGCTCAGGGGTCAGTGCTGGGACTGGTGCTGTTCAACATCTTTGTTGGTGACATGGACAGTGGGATTGAGTGCGTCCTCAGCAAGTTTGCCGATGACACCAAGCTGTGTGGTTCAGTTGATACGCTGGAGGGAAGGGATGCCATCCAGAGGGACATTGACACGCTTGTGAGGTGGGCAGATGTCAACTTGTGGAGTTCAACCAAGCCAAGTGCAAGGTCCTACACCTGTGCCAGGGCAATCCGAAGCACAAATACAGGCTGGGAGGAGAATGGACTGAGAGCAGCCCTGAGGAGAAGGACTTGGGGGTTTTGATTGACAAGAAGCTCAGCATGAGCCAGCAGTGTGCACTCACAGCCCAGAAAGCCAACTGTACTCTGGGCTGCATCAAAAGGAGCGTGGCCAGCAGGTCGAGGGAGATGGCTCTTCCTCTCTACTTTACTCTTGTGAGACCCCACCTGAAGTGCTGCATTCAGCTCTGGGGTCCCAAACATAAAAAGGACATGGGGCTGTTGGAGCAAGTCCAGAGATGGCCCACGAAGATGATCCAAGGGCTGGAGCACCTCTCCTACGAAGACAAGCTGAAAGAGTAGGGTTTTTCAGCCCGGAGATGAGAAGGTCCCAGGGAGACCTCACAGCAGCCTTCCAGTACCTAAAGGGGGCGTATGAGAAAGAACTTCTTACAAGGGCGTGCAGTGTGAGGACAAAGCTTCAAACTGAGAGAGGGTAGATTTACATGAGGCGTTAAAAAAACATTCTCCACTGAGAGGCTGCCGACACACTGGCACAGGTTGCCTGGGCAAGTTACAACATCCCGACCTCCAGCCCTGCCCAGTACGCACACCTCGGCCGACACCGGCATCCGCCCCTTCCGCCGGCGGCTCCGCCTCCTGCTCCCGGCAGCCTGCGACAGTCATGGCGGCCCCCAGCACGTAGGACGCACGTGTGAGTGTCGGTGTGGGGTTGCGGGGCTCGGGGCTGCCCTACCGGTGCCGCCGCCGCCATGAAGAGCAAGTCCTCAGCCCACAAGTCGGGGAACACGCACCGGGTGAGCACCCGCCCGGCCCCGCACGGTCTCTGCTGCTGATGGCCGGGGAAGGTTCTTGAGGTTTTCATTCTCGGTGTTAGCTCAGTAGTAGTGCCCAGCTCCCGCAGCGGTGCTGGGGGAGGAGGCGAGAGGGCGGGTGGTGTGGCGGAGCCGCGTTGGGTTCCCGCAGCGCTGCGTGGGGACCCTGGCAGAGACACCGTGGCTGGTGCGCGGCTTCTCCCCTGTCCCGGATCGGGAACACCAGGCACGCCACAGCCTTAACGTAATAAATGGCACGATTTAATAAAAAAGTAATATCCAGTGTGGGTACATCGTAGGCGCTGTTTCGGGAAAGACAAGAGCTGGGCAGTTTGTTGAAACCCGGTAGATTTCATAGAGCCACAGAATGGCTTGGTTTGGAAGGAACCTTAAAGATCTTCTGGTTCCTACCCCTTGCCGCGGGCAGGGACACCTTGCACTAGACCAGGTTGCTCCAAGCCCCGTCCAGCCTGGCGTTGAACACTGCTAGGGATGGGGCAGCCACAGCTTCTCTGGGCAACCTGTGCCAGTGCCTCACCACCCTCACAATAAAGAGCTTCTTCCTTATATCTAATCCAAATCTACCCTCTTTTGCTTTAAAACCATTATCCCCTGTCCTGTCACTACATATCCTTGTAATTTCTTTGCATCTTTTTCACTGTGTTGTGAAAACTTGTGGGCTGTGAGTCTCGGTTATGCAGGGCAAGGGGGGAGAGCCTTTCATGAGCATTTTAAGCGGGTTTTTTTGCCTTAAAACTTGTAAATAGTAAATAAACAAACAAACTTGTTTTATTTATTTATTTATTGATGGATACTGTGTGGCAGCCTGTCTTTAAAAGTGGGGATTTCTGTGAAATAGAGACTGTGCTATTAAGAGGGCTGTTCTCAGAACTGAGCAAGAAACATGTCCTTTTGTTTTACAGTTTCTTACCTTTTCGGAGCGCTTAAGCAATGTTAATATCGATATTATTCATCGGATTGACAGAACAGGAAGCTGTGCTGAGGTGAGAACTGTAGTCGTGGTCTTTTTCTGAAATCACATCACAAGTAGCTACACTAGTGAAAGTTTCCATAAGACTTTTATTCAGGGGGAATTTGGGAAGAAGCTCCTGCAAGAGTTGCCTTTCCTGGAGCCTTATTTTGTGCTTTGTTCCCCTTTATTCTTCCACCTGCTTAGCAGTATTGTAATAGGGACTCTTTGGCAGCCACCATCCTGATGGCTTCCGTGTGGCTGGGCCTGTGGGTATTTCTGAGCATGGAAGATGCTGCTGTGGCAGTCGATAGTCCTAGGTCTGGACCTGCAAAGATTTACAGGTGCTAAGCAGTTGCTATACTCACAGCATATGTATAAAGCATGAGCATGTGTCTTTATAGGTCATAAAGACTAGTCATTTACATGTGTCCTATAGATCATCATTGTGATTATAGTGTTCACTTGATAGGTATGAAGATGGCAAAAGAAATTCCAAACCATTTGTGCTGGCTGGGCTATGGCTTAGCATCTTGTATTATGAAGGCCAGTCAACAGAGGTCTAAAAGGCGATTACATAAGCAAGTCGTGTCACCAGATAATATTTTCATATGTGTTTTGAACATAGAAAGCAAATTCTTATTTTCAGGGAAATTCCAGGTGCTATGAAATGAAATCATCAAGATTCGTTGAAATATTCTTAAAATGTTTAAGGCATTTGATAGTTTTCTTCATTTGAATCTCTTATCTTTGCAGGCTACATTCATTATGGTTGGTAGCTATTATTTTATCTTTGTTCTGACAGGAGGCTGAAACCTACTTTTCTGAAGGACTGCGGAAATGGAGGGAACTGAACCTCACTCAGCATTTTGGTATGTCATTTTTATTCAGGTTTCCTGCTTGCCTTAAAATGTTAAAATCTGAAATACATTTCTTCTGCATCCAGAGCCCAGTGAGAGATTTTCTGTTGATTGTTTTTTTGGACTGAGCACTGGACAGCTATTATGCTTTGACATCCTACATCTGACTGGACTCATTTTCAGGGTTTTTCTTTTCTGCTTTGAACAGTGCAATTCTACAATGAAGTGGCCAACAAATGCCAGTCCTTCAATCAGCTGGTCTATTACCAGAGTGCCATTGTGCAAAGCTTGAAGACACATTTGCAAGTTGAAGGCAGTCTTGCTTATCAACCCCTATTAGAGTAAGTATATGGTAAACAAAATGTAGTCAGAAGTCCTAATGGTATTAAAAGTAAGCATGACTCCTGTTGTGAGTGTTCTTTCTTTTTACTATACCTGAGGAAGATATAGCAACAGGATGCCCTAAATGGTCATATTTCCCTGACAGAGCTTTATGTCTTCAAAAAGTTGTAAAAAAAAAAACCAACTCCAAAAAAACTATGACAACGCAAGCAAATTAGCCTGAATACTTACTGAATGTTGGAATAGTAGTGGTTTTGTTTGATATTAATTATATCTTCTTGTTTAAACTGTTACCTGCTTGGTTTTTTAAAAATTGTAAGACTTTTGCCATCCACAGCTGCCTTATAGCTTCTCCCTTAAACAAAATTAAGAAGTAAATGTGATGCTGTCTTTCTTTCCAAAGAGGCTGTGCTGAATTAGTGTCTGACTAGTTTTTTGTTGGATTGTTTTTGCAGTGCACTAACATCTGTGTATTTTCTGAAACACAGTCTAGTGGTGCAGCTGGCTCGAGATCTTCAGGCTGATTTCTATCCTCACTTTCATGATTTTTTTCTGGCCATCACCAAGTTACTGGATACACAGGACACAGACCTGCTGGAATGGGCTTTCACCTCTCTTTCCTATCTCTACAAATACTTATGGAGATTGATGGTGAAAGACATACACAACATATACAGGTAAAAGTTGTGTTTAATTGTCTTGATCAGCAGTCATCAGATGCTTTAGAAATGTAAATGCTTGATGTTTAATACTTGTTAGCATGCCTTCCCATCTTATTGAGAGACTCTGAGCCTTTTTATCATACGCGGCTCCGTTTGAGATCCTATTGGCTTTTGCGGGCCACTCTACTGGAGGAGGGATGTGAGTTGGGCTGCAGATTTGGACTTTCGATCTGCTTTCCTCCTTTGGGAATTTGAGAGGAAGCATCCACTTCAGCTGGGTGAACAAAGCTCAGAAAGACACTGGACTGTCAGAGTCATCTTGGAAATCTGTGACCAAGTCTAAATTCAACACAGGTCTCCTAAGTGTCTGTCAAGTACCTCTGTCATATCATTTCTGTCTTTCCCAGTTGCAGACACCTGGGCTTATGACATTGAATGTCTTTAATCATTCCTTTTCCAGTATTTTCCCCTTTATGTTTTCCTTTTCTTCCTGTCTAGTGAGAGCAGATGAGATATGCAGTTTTATATGCTTTGAAACTCCTTGCCACAGGATGCTGTGGATGTGGAAGGTCACTGTAGAGAAACTGACCCAGTTGGAGGGAGTTGCCAGATGCATAGGAGACACTGCTAACTTGAGTCTCTGAGCTGCAGGTGGTTGAAGGCTGATTTACATGTGCTTGTCCTGTTTTTAAACATTTCCCAGGCTTCTGCTTCTGACTGTTTTAGACCGATTACTGGGCTGCATGGACCTGTGGCCTGACCCAGTGTGACTGCTTGTTCAATCTTAACATTGCTGTTGTAGCAGTGCTCTTGTTTTTGTCATAGCCATTGTGTCCATATTGCTTCCTCACAGTTTTGATTTGGAGCAGATGGAGCAAAAGAGGGGTTACAGACTTACTCCCCAACCCAGTGAAAGATATCAAGCATATTGAAAAAACTTCTGCTTGATTGTAAATCTGAGGCATCACTTGCTCTGTGCTGAATGTATGGTGAGCCACATGCAACTGTTACTGATACTTACCACCAACATGCAAATATGTATCACCCCTGTAAATTGTATATCTTTAGAAACTTTTAGGCACAGGGGAGACCCTGTGTCTTGCCAAATCAGTTTTGGTTTACTTTCTGCTGCTGAGTATATATATTGAAAATTTCGATGCTGCATTTGAATCTGTGTGGATCCAGAGACTTCAGAGGTATTTCCAAATGTGGCTTAATTTGTCTGGCATTGTCATTTAACCTTCTTTGCAATACTCTGTTCTTTATCCAGGGAAAGTGGGAAGGAATTGAGTCGAGGAAAGTATTTGCCTTCTCTAGGAGGACAGATTCTTAGTGTTTGTAAAAAGTGACAATGTAAACTGAAAAAAATTTAAACTGAATTGATGGCAATTCTTGCCTTGCCTTTAAGACAGTGGATTATTTTGTGTCTTTGTAGCCTGTACAGCACCCTGCTGGCTCACCACAAGCTTCACATCAGAAACTTTGCTGCTGAAAGTTTTGTCTTTCTGATAAGAAAGGTAAGCGAGGTGTTTGTACTTTGAAGCTATCTCCAGCCTGTGGCTGCTGTTGGATTCAATGTGTTTTCACCAAAGAAGGGTTAACAAGGCCTGAAGTGGCATCCAGCTTGTCATTTTTAGAGAGTATTTTACTGAGAATGTCATGCACTTTGTATCAGCAGTGGTAAACAGAGGTCTTGGTGTGCTCTGTCTTAAGAGCAGTTAAACCACATGGCTGTGGTTGGTTTATCTAAAATAACTAGAAATGGTAGGGTAATCTTGCAGAAGGGAGGCTTTAGTTTGTAAGTGCATATTTGCTCAATGACTTTTTCATGAATGCTTTAAGGCCTTTGTAGAAAGAAAATTCTCATGACAGCCTTTTTGCACTCCTGAAAATCAAAGTATATAATGTTCCCAGGAATATCAGTCAAGATCAGCCAGCAGCTTTGCATGGAGTAAGGAAAGGGAGTAGTAGTTGTTTGTTTTTATTTAGTCAAAATATACAAAAGCCAGGATTTATGAGACTGGCTAGCAAATTTGAGTATCCTCATTTTTGTCTAAGTTGAGAGACCTTAATAAAGCGCATGTGTTTGGTTATTTTCAGAAAATGCTGAACTTCAAGCTAAATCCTCAGAAATTGAGGGCTTTAAAATCTTGGGCCAGAAGTCCTTGCAGTATTTCCGAGTGTAGTTACAGTTTTGGATTCCTTGATTCTCTGATCAGCTGCTACATGTCTCTTTCCACGCCAGTGCAGCAACCTGTGTGTTTCAGTTGGGGTCAGTTTAATGGTGCATTTATGCACATGTTTAAAATCATAAGAATAATCAAACCCACATATTTCAGCTGCAGTGACCTAAGTAGACCTGGGTACATCTTCGGGCCAGAGGTGCTCTAGTAACTGAATAGCTGATAATTTTCCTGCTTTCAATTTCCTTCTGTGGTTGCAGAAATAATGAGTTTGAACTGTTATGGGAAGGAGGGACTCAGAAAGTAACGTGGTGCTGTGGAGCCACTGAATTGCCTCTATCCATCTGGCAGCTTTGAATAGAAGATAACCATTTTTTTTCTCCTTGTGTTTTGTAGGTGTCTGATAAAAATGCAATCTTCAATTTAATGCTTGGTGACCTGGGGGAGCATCCAGAGAAGGTGGAAGGTGTAGGACAGCTACTTTTTGAGATGTGCAAGGGTGTTCGAAACATGTTTCACTCCTGTGCAGAGATGGTAAGGACAAGAAAAGATTGTTGGTTTAAATGTTGCTGTAATGGGGCCTTAGGCAATGCTCAGTGAAACCACTGAGTGTTGTCTTTGTTCACCTCAGTGGATGCTTGATGATAAGCATGCTGTTCATTGCTTAACAGGATCTGAAAGCTGCCTTCTAAGTATATTCTTTGAGATAGAAAGGTTGGTTTTAGAAGTTCCTGTGCAGTATTCTTGTATATTGAAATAGAACTGCTTGCTGATAGTTCAGATTTTAAGTCATCGCTTTTATTTTTTTTCCTGTAATTGTTCTACAAAGAATCAAAATCACTGGAACACTTTAGCAGTGTATGCACTAGTTAATTCTAGGATTGTTAGATTTATTTTCTAAGTATAAGGACATGATATGCTCTTTTCCTGTACAGGCTCTGAAGTTAATTCTGTCAAAGCTGGGGCCTGTTACTGAAGAAGAAATTGAACTCCCATGGGTTACTGTAGGAGAAGCCTTTGAGCAGATGATCAGATCAGCTGTAGTACATATCCATAAGGAGCATTTTGACATTGTCTTCAAGTGCCTGGAGGTATATTGGGGTTTTTTTTGTGGTTGTTTTTCTGTTTGTTTGTTGGTTGGGTATTTGTTTTTCATTTGTTTGTTTTTTTAATTCATCAGACTGAAAAAATCCTGTGCACTTATCAGGAAAAATATTTGATACAAATCCTCTGGACAGAAAGGGACGCTAATGGGAGTGTTCCAGAGCAGTTATATTTACGTATAGTGTAGTAATACAAGTAATCTCACAGCATCCGTATCAGCATAATGATGCTTAAAAAGGGACTTCTGATAATTCCAGTGAAACCTGGGTGCTTCCATACCATGGGTCAAGTACTTTTTCCCATTTTGTATGTAATCTGTTGGCCTTTCGGGAGACCCTTGTCTAATGAGGTATTTGTGTTTCTGTCCAAGCAATCTGGGGTGTGTGTTTTTACATTATGGGAATGATGTCGTGTTTCTGCAAGGTTTAGTTTGTTGAACGTGAACGAGAGTCAGCAGTAGTTTGTTGGGCAGATGAGATGTTGATTCTTTAGAATGACTTCCAGGTAACAGTGAGTGAAACAGGGTCCGATAATTTCTCTGAAACATTTTGCTTTCCTTTTTTATTTAAACAGGAATCACTCTTAGACTTGCAGAGGAAAATAACTAAGGCAAATTGCTGTATGGGTTCAGAGCAGATGCAGAGGATTCTGCAAGCTTATCTGATCCTAGTGGAACATGCAAATGGATCCAAAATCTCTCTGCCTGAAGATGTGTGTCAGGTAGGTCAGACCATCACTTTGGCTGTTGTGCCGGAGAAGCATCAATTGGTATGAAAAGCTGTGGTCAGTTGAAACACTTGTACACATTTCTGGTGCATCATTTTGCTTAAGATTTGAGTTGTGTGAACATTGACCTTTATTCTGAGTATTGCTGCCTCTCCAATCCACTGAGAATTTACCTCTGTACTATAATTCTAGTGTGGTCTTTTAAATAAGCAAGGCTGCTGCTTCTAGAGACCAGTTCCTGATTCTGTGGAGGAGGCTTAGATCCCCATATCAGTGATTAGAACAGTTCTAACAGGTACACATATGTTTGACCTCATTTCGTTCAAATGTAGGTTTAGTGCCTTCAGACTTCAACAGGACTATTAGGATTCATTTGTGTGAAATAGTTCTTTAGAAAACCGTGTCCTCCTGCTCCAGGGACTGTGCAGGTCGTCCAGACCAGACAATCACTGTCTTCATAGACGAATGTCAGTTCTCTCTCTTTCATTTCAGATTTTAATGAAAATGTTGCAAACACCAGATCTCTCATCATCTTGCTGCAAGACCCTGCTGAAGACCATTTCTTCATTCCTGGTGGCCGAGAATGTTTTCTTGCCTGATTCTTTGACCAAGGAAGCTATTGAGAAGGTAACAAGTACTGCTGCTTACAGCAGAAATCCCAGCGTTTAAGTTACATATAGCAGACTGATTTCAGGACATTCTCCTTCATGCCGGGAAATATACTGTAAGGTTCCCTTTAACCTTTCTGCACAGATAAGGGAGAAGCTGGCTTAATGTCTGCTGAGGTCTTGGGGTCTCCTTGACAGTCTTACACAAACACTGTCAGTGTAGTAGTGCCACTGTGGCAGACATCTTTGCAATGAAAACTAGGTTCTGATTCAGACACCTACAACCTCTGTAGAGAATGGAGGGAGAACAGAGAAGGGGCATGTTCTGCCTTAGGTTATAAGGTAGGTCATTGAGTTAGACTTAGTGAAAAAGGTACATTTTTTCACTTAAGTTGCTAAGCATTTAGTGAGCTTGGCTTAGTTTTGTGAACAAGGTTCAGGTAAATGGTTTGGTTTAGAAAGTACAGAGGTAGGCACATTTCAGTACTGCCATTGCTCCTGAAATATTGACAGGATTATCTGTATACATGTCTATCAGATGCAGCCTTGCAAAGATTAATAGGACATGCTACTGTGGAGTGTGATTCTTCAGTTTTCTTGTTACGTTATAATTTTGGACCGTAGTTGTACTGTGCATGTAAACAGTATTTGAAAGAAAAGATGCAATGTGATTTACAATGGGAAAACAAGGCTGTTGCAGTTGTTTAAAGATGATCAAATTTCACCTGGTCTTCATCACATCCTTGATTATGTTGAAGTAAGATTGGTTCTGCCTGTAGCATGAGTCTAGTTTTGCTCAGGAAACATGATTCTTCAAACATTTGAGGGCATTTGTGTGGGCTTCTGTTAAACAGGAGGCTTAAAGCTGTCCTTGTCTTCTGAAGGGTCTGGGGGAGGAATGTCTGGGTGCACATTTCTGTGTCACACGTCTTGGCGTTGAGGAGCACTGATCCTGGGTATCTCAAAGGACTGTTCCTATCTTGAGTCCTTCAGAAGCACAGAGGTTGACTGACCATGAGGTAGTAAACTTTCTGCAATCTGCTGCACAGAAAAAACGCTGAATTGAAAAATCTGTTGGATCTAAGCTTTTTTGTAACAATTGGTGCATCTTGGGTCTTAGAACTTTCAGTTTATGTTTTACACATCACACTAAAAAAGCAAGTAAGCTGACTTTGCACAGAGGCAGCTTGGTTCCAGCAGGATTTGTTAAAAATGACTCTGCTTGTCAGTACTTGAACTGTCACTGGAAATAGTACTGCTGTGTTTGCCTGAGCTGACAAACTAGCTGTGTGCAGAGAGCCAGGCTGGATGGCTCAGCATTCAAAGCATGGTTGATTCATAAACCAGAAAAGATGTCCCATGGGTAATGTAAAGTTTACTATGAAATGTCTCGTTGATGTGTTCTTGTCAATCTTTCATTTGCATCTTGCAGGTATTTGCAAGTGGATTTGAACGGCGCTTTCTTTTGGACTTCTCTGAAGCAATGTTTACAATGGAGCAATTCGAGAGGGTACGTGGAGGCTTTTGTGCATTAGTTTATTTTTGTTGCCAAAAGGAAATCCATAGCATATTTACCTGCCTTGCAAGCTGAAGCATTTTTGTGTATTGGCATGATGTTTAGTTTACCTGGTAAGAATGAAAGAGATTACTTATGCCATTGCGTTGAAGTTTAGTAATGATGATCAGGGTTGGAAAAGGTGACAGATATCAGTATACTCACAAAGAGAAGCTTGTCTGTTGGGAATTAAAAGGGTAGCCTTGTTATGGGTGGGATGAAGAGGAGGAGTCCTGGAGAAGCTAAGTGGAAATGAAGAATAAGGGATGTCTGTAGGTCAGGCCTGCAAGTGGTGACCTAGGAGAAATCAGATTCATGAAGGAGTAGGAAGTGAAAGTAAAGTCAGGGATTGGGAATGTCCTGATGAGGCTGGATTTCAGGCAGACTAAGTTTTTACATCAAATCACTGTACCTGCTGGGGTGAGAGGATGAGGATGTCTGTGTGCTGGCTGGTGTCTTGGGGCACCAGGACTGATACGTCTGGTGCTTTGCAAGTGCTCATTTGATTCTGTTTGGATTCCTTTGTGGCTGGTGTCATGTGATTTTGGATTTGATCATGATTGAAGAGACCTACCAATCCTCGACTGTTTTGTTGTTATTTTTTTTCGTCCCTTCAGCATTTTCTTCCATACTTTCTGGCGTATATTGAGCATTGTTTCTCTGGCGCAGATGCCCTTGCAAAGGATGAGGCAATGGCAATTCTGGCTAAACTCATTCTGGTGAAAGCAGAGCCTCCTACCATTGGTTCAATGCCATTTGAAAAGTATCCTCTCATTTTCACTGAATCGTCTGTCAGGTGAGACTTCTCCAGTTTAGCAAACGCTAGATGTGTCTGCATGGCTGCAGGCCTGAAGGCAATGCAGGGCTATGTAAACGTTGTTCCACAGTTTTAGCTAAAGTGATGTAAATGTCAGCATTGCTGGTAGATTTGCAAACCAAGTGATACAGTAGGATCCCATTTTTTTTCTGAGATTATGAGAGAAGAAATACTATGAAGAGGTTATCGCTGATACAAAAAGACTAGCAAGTGTTGCAGTAGGTGTGTGATGGGGATTTGTTACACCAACATGCATGCTGCATTCTCAGGCAGTTAATCTTTGTAGTGAGTGCTGCAGTCCAGGTTCTCATTATTAACCTGTTGCCTGTAGCTTGTCTTTCTTCCCTGTACGCATACGTCTTGTCCAGGAGCTTTCTTGGCAGTAGTAGTATAATCTTAACATGGAGCACAGCTGGGTACCAAAGGACATGTAATTAATCCAGATACAGCATTGTGCTGGCACAGCTTGACTGTTAGTTGCAAAACTATTTTTGTTGCAATGAAGTGGTTGCTTTCTTCCTGGAGCCTCCATGGAAAGATTTGGAGTAACCATTGTCAAGCACAGAATGACCATTGCTAAGCTACTGGTAATGATTGTTTTAATCAGTTCAGATAATTCAAAGTGTTTACCTGCAGAGTGGTGATTTGTATTGCCTTTTATGTAAGGTTTTCTCTTTCCTGAAAGCAATAACTCTGTGAATTTTCCTAGCTTTATCTAATAGAGTGGGGACAGAAGGTTGAATCAGAATAATTACATTTGTTTTTTCTTTCCTTGTTTTTGTAGTCTGTTGATGTCTCTGGATTTCCAGTGATATGGAGTACTTAGCTGAGAGGACCTTGGTCCTACCTGGGACTTTTTTATGCTCCTGCAATGTCAGTGGCAGAAATTAGGGCTAGGAGACATCTCAAGAGTTGCATACCTTGTCTCCTGCCTAGGGTGGAATTAGCAAGTCCTGAACCAGTCCTGAAAGATGTCTGACCAAATTGTTATTAAGTGCTCCAAATCTAGAGGTTCCAAAGCTGTGCCTGACAGTCTGTGCCGGTACTTTACTGCTTTCATGATTACACAGGTGTTTGGGGTTTTTTTCCGAGTTCTCAGTGTATGAACTAAACTTTCTTTATTGCAGTTTAAATTCATTGGTGTTTATTTGCTGGGAACACAAAAAGCAAAATATTTTATCTCTTTGTATGCAACTTTTAAAAATACCAGGCTTTGATCATCAGAAACGTCTGAAATCTTTCTCTGGCCCACAATCCTAATTCCTTGAGGTTTCACTCAGATTTTGTTTCTGAAACCTCTAATGGCTCTTGATGCCATCTCCTTTTTGTTAGCTTCTGTTTTTCCTGAAGGGTGGATCCTGTGCAGCCTTCTAACTGCAGTCTTACAAGCACACTGGGTGGAAAGATTGCTGTCCAAGAGGTGTGAAGTACTCCTCTTCTTATGTCCCAGTATGGTGTTAACCTTTTCTGCCTGCAGATGGGCTTGTTGATTTGAGCTTAGCTTGTGACTCCTTTTAAGTCACCAAACTTTTAACTCACTGGTTGTTATCTGTCTTTCATTAGTTCATTGGTTATTAACAGTAATCTCAGAGATGACTCTCAGGTGTTTCTAGAGGCTGTATGTCCTGCTAGTGAGGGTATCCATCTAAGAACTAGTATCTTTCCTTCTAGAAATATTTGAACTTGAAATAAAGACCTGACATTTCCTGTGGGCCACGTTTGGTGCTTCTTAGCATGACTAGTTAAAGTTTTGTGCTGTGGAGGACATTAAAAAGAAAAAATACCCCTTAGGTTCTCCAAGTCGTTTTTGCTAGAAGTACCAAACATAACTTTGAATATCATGGGAGGAAGTGGTTACTAAAACATTTGCTTTTATTTTTAGCTCTAATACAAGGCAACAAACAAGTAAAAGACAAGGAGGAAAGGCAGAAGAATTGGTGTTGGATCATGTACTGTCTTTAATCCATTTCCCAGAGACAGAAGACATCACTGACCTTTCACAGCCTTGGGTTGCCTTGGTTGTACTGCCACATATTAGGTAAGAGGTATTCTAAGGTACTATTTTTATGTATTTATGTAATACTTGTCTAGTTTAAACCAGTGTCTATCAGAAATCATTATACTAAGGGAAGGACAATAATTACTAACCCTAGTTGGGGGAAACGGGGGTTAGAAGGCAAAAAAAAAATGCTGTGTGGAAATGCCATGATTCAGTAGTAAAGTCAGGAATAGGATATCCATTTCTTGATTGCCTACTCCCTAAATTTAGTACTTTAGTACATAGAAATGTTAATGACATGTTTCAGTTTCCGTGTTTTAAGCACTGACGTCTGGAAGGTGCAGTGAATGCTACAAGTTAAATTGTGAATTGGAAATAGCAAAAATGACTTGCTGCTTGTTTCAGACTTGGGGTGAGCTATCTGTAATGTAATAAAAGATAGATGTCAAAGAAAGCTTTCCTATGCATGTAGCTGTCAGTGTCACATAGAGGTAAAAGTCTTCCCATTCATTTTGGACAGACCAGTGGACAAAGCAAACACTCTGCGCCATGTTACAAATTTCATAGACGCTCTCTTCACAGCCATTGACAAAGGAAGACTCTGCAAAGGTCAGTTACGGTTATTTCCTGTTTATTTGCTTTTTGTTGATACATAAATATATGTAAAGCAGTTTTTCTGATGGCATAAAGCATGAGAATGAATAGCAGTAGTATTGTATTCAAATCTCTTGACAAGCTCAAGTGAAACTAGGAAAGCAAAGCTTGGGAGGAAACCCGGTCCAGCAAAGGATTCTACATTTGCTGTTGATAATAATAATGGGGCAGCAAGTGTTCTGCAAAGTGAAAGACAGATAATTGGGAAGGAAAAGAAGGAAGTGAGAAAATAAAAGGATTGAGATCAATCTAAACCAGAAGCAGTCAAGTGAAGGAGAGACTATTGACTGTCATACTCTGGCTAGACTATTCCAAATCTATAGTGCAAAGTTTGTGACATCACCATCTCTGACCTCAGTGACAGCGCCAATTCTAAAATGTTGCATCTTTCCTCCAGGCATTGGTTGTCACTGGTTGTCTTCCTTCTCTGGGTGGGAAAAAGAAATGTTTTAACTGTGCAGTGCAGTTGTTAATGAGGGAGATTGCAAGTATTGGAAAACCCCAGGTTCACTTTGTTTGAAAGGGCTTTTCCAGAGTCTGGTCTTTTCCCTTAATAATGCCTCTGTTGACATTCCTAAACATATCTGCCAACTGGCTCTATTGCTTTTCCTTCTCTAGTCTTTGTCAAGCATGGTCCTGCTGAATTTAGCCCTTTCTTCTGATCTGTTTGCAGTGTTTGCTTGCTGTCATGATTATTTAGTGGCAATATACTTATTCTAAAAAAGGAATACCCAAACTTTCTTTTCTTGGGTCTCATATCAGCCCCGCACCAGCTCCGTGTGCATGCAAGAGGCATGCTGTTGTTTCTTCCTTTTCCCATAAGAGAAAACAAATGCAACTTCAGTCTTACACATCTGCATCCTATTGTCCAATCTTACACTTCTTTGCTTGATTTTCTTCACCTTTCTCCCAAACTAGGGTACCTGGACACTTTCTTCATCCTCTGGCATTCTTTCCAGCCCCATGATCTCTGCAATTCCTTCACATTCTACTAGGAGTCCGGTCTCCTCTCACAGCCCATGCAAGGCACACCCCAGCCCTGTGCTCCCTATTTGACTTGCCAGGCCTCTGAGGCAGAATGCAATCCCCAAAGCCAGGTGTTTTTCTCTGGTTGTTGTGGAGTGCAGGGAAGATGGCTTGCAAACTGGGACAGAGCAGCAGCAAGATAACCCTGGCAGCTGTTACAGAGTAACTGCCTGTATGGAAGTGGTTACCCATGTTGATCATATAAGCATGTCTGTAATGAGGTAGGAGTTGCCATCTTTATCCAGCGTAGACATACTACTACCAGATGGTATGAATATTGCACTTTGGGAGCCTGTGCCCTTAAACTAAGAAGCTTCATTCTGCCATTACTTGCTGTTCTCCTCTCTTTGAGGAGCTCTTTGTGGACATTAATGGTGAGCAGGATTCAGCACATACTGGCAAATGGAGCAACTTGGAATAGAGGGACATTTTCAAATGAATAAATGGGAAAGGAGTGCTCACTTCTCCTTTTTTCCCATGGCATTTGGCAGTGTGTAAGAAAATGACATCCTTTAAAAACTTTATTCAGTTTGCCTGGTTTGGGAACAGCGTTCTGCTTGGGAAGAGATAAAGGAGAGGGGATTTCTTTAATTATTTTTTTTTTTAACAACTTGCTAACTTAGAAGTGTCAAGGGAAAGGAATTGCCCTTCCTTCCCCTTTCTTAACTAGAAGGGCTTTTCACTCTCCTGTGCTTGTGGAAAAACCCTCGATCCCTAAAGGAGGCTGAGAGGTTTAGGAAGGAGGCGTGATCCCTGTAATGAAGTTCAGCAAACCCTCCTTCCATGCACTAACTAATACTCGGTCTTTAAATATCAGGAACGGCTTTGTAGATCTCACACTGTATAGTGCATTGCTGAAGTGCCAGAGTTCATAGGCACATGTGTGGTAGCATCAGTATATATTTTTGCTTCTCTTTTGCTGCATTCATATCAATTTGGGCAGCATTTCTTCATTTCTGAGTATCATTTATAGCGTAGAGCTATCTGAGACTCCTGCAACAGTGTTTGCCTCCAGGTCTCTGTTGTCTGTGTATACAGGTGTGATGGAAACAGATGCAAACAGATTTCAGTGCTGGCTTGCAAAAATAAGTAGGCACTTACTTTGATTGCCAGAGGAACATTTCCTTTACAGGTTATGGTAATGGTTAGAAAATGCACATGCCATTTTTGGGATCCATATATTATCCTATTTCTATGACTCCAGCCATATCAGGATGGGCAAGCGCCATACAAACACAAGTCATTGAGAGCTGAGTAAATATACGGGCTGTTCTTATTCTCTCTCTGCTCCAGGAAGCCTGTTTGTGGCCTGCCAAGCTGTAAGTACTCTCCTTAGTCTGGCAGAGTCTTCTGAAATACTCCATTTGTTACCTGTGGAGCGTGTCAAGAGCTTGGTGACGTAAGTAAACTTTTGCCCGTTCCGTGTTCTTTCATGATTCTCCAAGGCGCAGTGAGTTGACTTTGCCTTTATGTAGGGGCTTGTTAAATGCCTCTTTGTGTGTTGCCTCTTTTTGTGTGTTAGGCTGGCGCGTTGCTTCAGTATTGTGGTTATGTAAGATAGCAATGCTGTAGGCACTGTTTGTTTGAAGAATCAGGTAGATATAGTGCCTGTTCAGTGGTATTTTCTCTGCAAACTGAAGTTTTCTTAGACAGCTTCAGGGTAGTGTGCTAAATATGTTCGTTCTAGTTTCACCTAGGATTGCCAAGCTTAGTAACTGTATGTTACATTATAATGATAAAGAGACAGGAAAGTGCTTTCTGAGTCATGTCAGAAGCCTGAACTGCTGCAATCTGTGGCAGTGTTGGGATTCCACCCTGCTTTACATACCTATGTGTGTACTTGCTGCACAGTGGGAGGAGGTTTTGCATGCTTTGTTTTATCTATTGTAACTCTGTTCTGCTTATAATTAGCACACATAACTGAGAGGCTGGAGGGATCGAGGAAGATCTGTCTTCAGCAAATTCCACTGAACTTGTCTCCCATTGTTATTGTGCTGGATCATCTCCGAGTCTTCAGTGGCCTGAGCTTCCAAACATCCTGTTCAGTTAGGAAATCATGGTGCCCATATCTGAGGCATGATGGAGATGAGACAGCTTCCCCAGATCAGACAGGAAGGCTTGGCAGGGAGCTTCAGTCTAGTGCTTTGGGCTGGGGGCAAAACCCGCCTAAAGCAAAGGACGAAAGTAGCAGAAGGAGGTTTCCCTGTGGGCAGGCAGGACTCCTTGTGTCTTGCCTAGGCCTGGATTATTTTCTTTCAGTTGAAGTTGATCACTGACTGGGTGCCTGGGGGAGGACAGGTCCAGCCTGCTGTCCTGAGCTTGACAAGCCTGATTAATACAAAGGAGGAATCTCATGCCTCTTGGGCTGTCATGGGTTACTGGGCTTTGAGGTGGAAAGCCAGCATGCTGGTGAAGTCTGACTTCACTGGCCTGCTGGTGCCAGCAGAGTCTGAAGTCGTGGAATTTTCCCTTAATGTTGTTACCATCACTACTGCCTTATTTTCAAATATTTATATTGTTGCAGTGCTCCTTGTATGCTAATAAAACACTCTGTTGTTCTAGCACTTTCCCTTCAGACCCTTCTGCACTGCTGTTGGCTGATCTCTATTACACAAGGTTGGCATTCTGTGGCTGCCAGGAGCCCCTTTCCCAAGGGAACTTAGTGGACTTGTTTGAGAAGTTGCATCCTAATATTTCCACTGGTGTTTCTAAGGTAATCTGCTTTTTTGAGCACATGCAAGATAATTTGTATTTTAACAATATAATTTACGTAAACTGAGTTCAGTGACAAAGACTGAAAGGAGAAACATGAGATGGTGTAAAACTTTACTTCTGTGGTATCTCTTTAGGGCTGTGTCCATTTCTAAGAGGTTGCCGTGGGGCATGAGTTAACAGAGGTTAACTTTTAGACCTGCAAGGCTTGTCTCTTCCCTCAGGGTGAATCAGGGCAGCAGCCTAATGTATTCATTTTGAATTGCCTGCTAGACTGCTGGACCTCATCCATTTCTCAGCTCTGGGAGGAACCTAGTGAAATCAGCCTCCTGTGTAAAACATTAACCTCTGTGTAGATGTGTATGTATGCATATGTAGCCTGCATTCTCCTGCATACTTCTGACATATGTTTCTGCTTTGGATAGGTCCGGCTATTGACTGTTCGAATTCTAAACCATTTTGAGAATCCACCTTCTACGCAGATTGAGGTAGGGCTAAAACTTTTCATGTAACGTTTCAAAGCCATCTCTGTTTGATGTTGTATGTTAACTATTTTCCACTTTGCAGAAACAAAGAATGTGTCTGGTAGATGTTGTCCTTTGCTTTTGTGCTTTCAAATTCCAGTTTTCTGTTTGTCCCCTTTGCCTCCTGATATTTTCTGATGTGTGAGTTTTGATGCCTAAGTGGTGGAACCAGAGCAAGTCCCTCAGCTTTGTTCTTTGGTCCAGAAATGTCTGGGACTCTGTCCAGTTTTACTGAAATACCTTTCAATGAGAAAAGGATACTCTTAATAAAGTGCATGTCACTTGTTTGTTCAGGGTGACAGCACAGGCAAACTCCAGACGGTATTTGCCGTATTACTTCAAGCAGAACTTGTGCCAGCAACAGTGAACGATTACAGAGAGAAACTTCTCTATTTGAGAAAACTGAGATGTGATATAGTGCAGCCTGCAATACCAAGTGGATCTTTGCAGGAGGTAAGTAGTTAGAGTAAAAAAGCAGTTGTCTCATTCCTTTATTCTGAGAGAGCATTCTTACTCCATCACATGGATTGCAGAGTTTTTAATGAGTGTTCATTAAAAAATCAGTAAGCTCCCAGATTATGTTTTAGAATACTTAGTAGAGATCACAGCTGCCATTGTGTTTAGGACTGTTGTGTTTCCTTGGATATTTAGTAGAACAACAGTAGTATCTTGATAAATGGCTCACAACCAGATTAATCATGTTTTGATATGAACTCACATATGTGAACTCCCATCGGCCATTGCAAATCCTAGCTTCTGGGTCTTGCTGCAGAATGAAAATCTTGTGCACCTGTGACTGTTGAATCTTGTCTGCTGCTGAGCTAAAGGGGACTTCACTTTCTGGATGTTGAAAGGGTCACAGTTTTTCTAGTTAAATGATCATGGATTTGGTTGGGGGTGTTTTTTTATTACTGTTATTTTTCTGGCTGTTGCTGTTCCTATATAATTTTTTTCAATTGACTTGTAAATTCCTGTGAACAAGGGCTGTAGATCAGTCCTACTGCATGTAGTTGGGCAAGGAGCCTGTCTGGAGGCCATGCTTCTAGTCCTAGTTCAGTGAAGACTCCTCAGGGCAAACTTCCCTCTTTCTGAGATCCCTAATGCTGCTGTGGCAGCCCTGAAATTTGAGAGGAAGACAGGCAAGCCATATCAACTGCTGGGCTGAACTGGTTTTTGCACATTCACAGTGTGTAGGTATAGTGACAGGATCTCAGTGCAGCTTACAGTAAAAGCTCTAGATTTCCTCATACAGCTATGAGACAATGAGTGATGCAGTATGTTACTTGCTTCATAACTTGTAGCACTTCTGAGAACTCCTTTGATCAACATTTCCTCTTCGAGAGGAAAAAAGGTTAGAGAAAGTTGGTTCGTCTTCAAGATACAGTTTTTTACATCTCAACGAGATGGTATTGTGTGTCATTCTAGGTGCCTCTTCGATATTTACTAGGAATGCTTTATATTAACTTCAGCCCTCTGTGGGATCCTGTAATTGAACTCATAACGTGAGTATATGCAGTTAGATGCTGCAGTCTGTGATTGTCATACAGAACATTCTTTCCATTGTTCTGTGAACAAAAGCTTAGCTAAAAATGTTCACTTTGAAGAGATTTGTCCAGGATAACCTTCATGTGAAGTGTTCCGGAACAAATTTGATCTCAAATCACAATCTGTGTAGACTGGCACTTAACTTAGTTTCTTATTTTTCTTACTATTAAAGGGAACTCGCAATGAATATAGTCAAATAGCATCAGAGTTTTCAAAGGTAGCAGGATCTGATTAGTGTTTCGCAAATGCTTAAAGGAGCAAGAAGTCTCTCTCAGTTAACTCTCTCTGACTTTTCTGCCCTTACTGAAAAACCTCTAAATCCTACTAACGAGGAGGAAAGACTTACCATGGTGACAGCTGAGCTAAATATCGACATCAGTGTCTGCTTTCAGCATGACTTTATCTTCTTGGGTTCTTTTCCCTGTGTTGTATGATTAGTGAGGATGGGATTTTCTTCTTCAAACTAGAGAATTAATTAAAAAATATTGATCTAGCTCTTTGAAAGATATGCCCATGCTAATTCTTCCTTTAGTTCTAAATGATGTTACTTTACAGAAGTCAGTAGAAATCTTGAGAACATTTTTACTCAATTTAAGCTCATTTGAATTCATGAGATACAACCAGATTATTTTAATAACAATTGACATATGGGATCCATGAGTAAAGGCAAAGAAGTGCTACATCTGTATTGTGCAGATCTCCTCTCTTCGGACACCCACATTAAAGTAGCGAACGAAGTGTACTTGTACTAGTGTACTAGATCCTACTAGTGATGCATGGCTTTTTTTATTTTCCTTTTAATTTCATGCTGTCTTACACTTCATTAGTTCTCATGCAAAGGAAATGGAGAATAAACAATTCTGGAAGGTTTTCTATGAACATTTGGAGAGGGCTGCTACCTATGCTGGTAAGTCGCAGCTCCTAATCATTATTCTAACAGTAACATGGCTAACTGTGAGTGACATGACTGTTTTTATGTGCCCCAAATTTATGTGTATGGGGGAATTCAGGTTCTTGACTACCCACATCATGTCCAGGGCAGGAGTAGAGAGATCTGGGAGAAAACTGTGTCTCCTTCTGTGCTAAACACCAAGGAGACAAAAAAGGCGCCTGCATTTCAGGAGGGAGTTGCAGCTTGTGGGAAGCCATGCAGCAGTTTTGTCCCTGCGTAAGGTGACTGCCCAGCCTGATCAGAAGCAAGGACAAAACCTGTATAATCGGCTGACCATCTTTCTGCTCCATAGATTGTGTGGAAGTCCTACGAACAGTGTCTTTCCTGGGTGTACTCTTGAGGTTTACCTATGGGTGCATGGCATCTGTGATTTCATGATAGAGCCATGAGCATACAGCCATTTGTGGACTTGTCTGTTATTCAAGAAAACTGAGGTTAACTGAGGCTGTAAGGCACCCTTGAATACTTTCTAAGCAATGCAGATCTTTCAGGTCAGTGTTAAATACAGGTGTCTAAACAGTTACAATACAAAAGTATTACTTTTGTAATGGGGGGCTGATCCCTTGCTACTGGCAGTTATGAAGTAACCTGAAGAGCTTTTCTTCATCTGTTCTATAGAAATGGAGCTGCAGAATGAACTGGATGAACAGGAGGAAAGCATTGCTGAAACAGAAAGTGAGAAGATGCCAGAAGGAGGGGTGGGGGCTGTCTTCCTGGAGCAGCTGAGGACTAGAACAGATTGCAGAGAGCGGCTGGACCACACAAACTTCCGTTTTCTATTGTGGAAAGCACTGGATAAGTTTCCAGACAGAGTGGAGCCTAGGTCGAGGGAACTTACCCCCCTTCTTTTGAGATTTGTTAGGTAGGTAAGATTTATTTTTCAATTGAGAGGACATTGCTTTCAGTTGTTGCTGAGCTTTAAAACTATGACTATCCCATTATAGACTTTTATTTCCTGAGTGCATGGCTAGTGAGATGTCTGTTTCCAGTTAAGATAACCTTTTGATCGGAATGTAGATTCTGTTAGATACATCACAGAAGAAGCAGGCTGAAATGAACTGGCAGTTTCTGCTGCTCAGTCTCTCTCATTTATTGACTTGCCTCTGTCACAGCCTTATTACTTCATTAGGGAGTGATTTCATTGAAAATAAAGTTCCTTTTTTTAAAAAAATGTATTTTAATTTGGAATCACAGAAGAGCAAAATATTTTCCCCAAGATGGGGAAAATACTGGGTTTGTTAGAGGCTGATTCTGTTTCTTGCCCTGGGAGGGAGAGCTTGCATGTGTGCACATATCAGATAGTACAGGTAGTATGATGCACATGGAGGAGGTGTGATCTCATGGCAAGGGAAGGTTTCTGATGCTCATTTCCTATAATTGAAAAACCTATATTTTGCTTCCCTTCCTGGAAAAATTGAACCATGCTGTAGTAAGTTAGTTTCCTCACTTAGTATCGCACTCCCATAATCATTTTCATCTGCCCACTTGAGTAAACACAACCCTCATGCCCTCCGCATAACTTTACAAACCTCTAGTATCTCAGTGATTCATGTCTCTCTTCTCTCCGCCAAGTGCCTCCACTCTCTTTTAGGGTATTTGGTACGGTACATCTTTAGTGTATTTGGTCACTGCCTTATGTCCTGCAACTTGTAGGCATAAAAGCATACACTTGCTGAAATATACTTCTTTGGGAATTTTTAGCCATATAGTATCCCAAGACACAGTGCCATTAATAATGAGAATGGTGGGTTGGGGGGGGGGGGGGTTTGGTTGTTCTTGTCCTGAAACCCTAAAAAATGCTGTGCTTTGTAATCCCTTCCTTTTTTTTTAAACACAGAAATGAGTACTACCTAGCAGATTCATTGGTGGCTCCATCGCAGGATCTCAGAAAGAGAACTAGTGATACAATAGCAGCAAAAGAAATATCTGATGAAGAGGTGAATGATGTTGCTATGGAGGAGGAGGAGGAAGAAGAAAAGGAAGAAGGGGAACCAATTACTGTGGGACTACCAAAAAGGAAAACAAGAAGAGCTGCTGCTAAGTAAGTACTTTTAGTTTTGTCTTGCTAGTGCTTTCACAGAAAGGCAGATTCAGCAACTCATGTTGAGATAAAAGCTATGTTTTTATATATTCCTTTTTCTTCTTTTGTTTGCACTTCACTATTTTTCAGTGGACTATAAGCACCTTAGAGTTAGAAACTCTGCCTGCACAGTATTAGATATCCAAAGACCCTGCCCAAGCTTTTTCATTATCTCATTGCCTGCTGACAGTCTGTGGTTTATGTTACTTCAAGCTGAAATTATGTGGTATTTTGAAGTTTTTGGAGACTATTGTATCTGCATTCCCCTAGCTTCTATGTGTGTATCTGTTGGTCTTTAAAGCCATAGGTATTGCCAAACACTTTGAAAAATAAGATTACTCATGCTGGTATTCTGCCATTACCTGCCTGTTGTCAGTCTTGGTCCTGGTTAGGATTTTTTGTCCTTAGGGACGAAGAGTTTTTTTAGGTGGTGTTTTAGACTGAAGCTACATGCTGTTGTAATGTCATTGCAGTGCTGAATACGTGGAGAAAGTGACTCTTTGCATGTGAAGTCTCCACAATTTGTCTAATCTGAGTCTTTTTACCCTGATGACCTCTGTCAAATGTCCATTACAAATACACCATAAGGGTTTGTATTTTGCCACTTTTTCTGGACAGGATGGGGCTTGTAATGGCAGAGAACTTTAAAATGTCACCTTACATGTCAGACACATTTGATATATAACCTGAATTGTCATTTGATCCCCGGTGTTTTATAGGCGTTTCATTTTATTCCCTGATTCTGGCTTGTAACTGGGCAAATGAGCAGCAATTCAAACACAGTGACAGTCCAAGATTTATGTTTTGGTTTGTTTCTTTTTTCAGCCTTCATCTGAAAATATCCATGTACTTTAGTGGAAACATTAGTGCTGGTAGCAGTAACAAAGGCATGAAAGATTTACTGGAGGTGTATTATTGAGTTCTGGAGTGATCTCCCCTCATCTTTACCCTGCATAGTTCATACAGTCAGGCTTGTGCTGCAGTAGAAGAGTCCTCGGCCGGGAAGTCTGGCTGAGGCAGCAGGAGGATCCATGCCTGCCCCAGGCTCAGTGTGGAGTTGTCAGAAGGTGTCCTACTCGTCCTTTGGCTGAGCCCAGCTGTGGAGGAGAGTGGCCCAGCCAAAGTGTTAGGAGAGTTCAGTGTAAACTGCCAGAGGGTACAACTGGATGCAGAAAGTCTCTACTAGCCTCACAGCGCATCTGGTAGAGGAGATGTCACACCTTCCTTATCTTGGTCATCTTTCTGCTCCCACATAGTGGAGGTGGAGCAGATGTGGGGCGACACAGCCACTTCCAAAGGAACTGACTCCTGCCTTGCTTGCCTGGTGTAAGTCCAGCACAGCCTGTTGCTAAATGCAGCCTTTCATGTTGAGAGGAGCAAAATGGTCACCAGTTAAGGACAGGTGAATAAAGAGGTAAATTCATCTGTTGGTGTTCCAGGCTGGTCTGGCAGAGAGAAGCAAGCTGCATTCTGATTGACTGTATTCCTTTGACATCAAAAGTTGAGCCTGTTTAGTGCTACTGAGGAAATGGCCCTCTCTATGCTGTGAAATTATGTCTGGAAGGAGGTGCTTAGGAAGAGGGAAGAGGGTACTCTTGCTGTGTCTCTGAAATGGAGGCCTGTAGACTAGGGATCCTCTTGTGTTGTGTTGGCTTTGGGTTGTTGGATTGTTTTTTTTCTTTCATGTTAATTTTAATGAAAGTTCCCAGATTGTTCATATTAATGCAGGATTATGTCTTCTGGTCATTTTAAACAGTAATTCTTTTGTTTTGTTTTACAGGCAACTAATAGCCCACTTACAAGTTTTCTCTAAATTCTCAAATCCTCGTGCATTGTATCTGGAACAGAAGCTGAATGCATTATATACCCAGGTGATGCCTATATTCTTAGTAAAATACTGAACAGATATGTACAAAATAGTGTGTGAAGAGCAGCCTGATGTAAGAGAGATTACTTCATCATTTACTGCTTGCCATTTGTGTCTTAGCATGTATATTTTTCTGTCTGGTGTGTCCATCTGGCGTAGGGGCATCATGGTGACGTGACCTTTGATTTTGTGCTGTTTGGTGGCAGATTGAAGAACTGATAGGGATGCTATCTGAGGAGATGATTTGCATGTCTTAGTGTCTAGGTTATGAGGAGCAGTCTTTAAGAGCGGGCAAATCTCAGTGAGACTTCCCGTATCAAATCTGAAGAGTATTTTGTGTTTGTCACAGGAAAGAAATATGGGTGTCTGAGTGGTTTGGGTAGTCTGGTTTTTAATCCAGTCTTCCCAGATACAAAGCTGGTAACAGGTTTGGAAGTTGAAAATACAGGCTGACAGTCCAAAAACCAATCCATAGAACCATAGAATCATAGAATAGTTTAGGTTGGAAAGGACCTTAAGATCATCTAGTTCCAACCCCCCTGCCAAGGGCAGGGACACCTCACACTAAACCGTGCTACCCAAGGCTGTGTCCAGCCTGGCCTTGAACACTGCCAGGGATGGAGCATTCACAACTTCCCTGGGCAACCCGTTCCAGTGCCTCACCACCCTCA
>WYDI02023094.1:0-23753 GCA_009867235.2 Psittacus erithacus
CTCATGTTCCTTTCCCCACCCTTTCCATGGACTTTTCCAGGTTCTGCTTTTCTCTCACAGTACCTTCTACTTAAGCCGTTTCTGCCCTGTCCTATTGCCCAAGGTGAACAGACAGTGGCCACTGACTGTCCCTGTGGCTGATGAGCTGGTATAAAACACAGGGGCTCTACTGAGTTCTCATATGGTTTTCCTTTGAGAGTAAACCTGTTTTACATAGTTCTTGGTTTCAGTTTTATTGAACTTAATCTTAAGGATCTGTTTGCAGTTCTGTCCAGCTGGGTCAAGAATTGCAGGGTGAAGTAGTTCTCTGCAAGTCTACTGTAATCACAGCTCTCCTTATGTAGTGACATAAGCAAAAGAGGAGGAAAAAAAAAAATCCCACCATAAAAAATATCCCTGGTAGCACTGATTATCTGTTGTTTGCAATGTCTGAGTCATTCTTTATGTAGGATTAACAATACTGAACATGGGAAAGATCTAGTTGTGATAATTTCCTGCTTCATCAACTCCGGAGAATGGAGAAACCAAAGAATGTCGATAGAAGTTAAACTGATCTGAGCAGAATTGCTGTTTAAGTGTTAAGGATTATTGGACAGCAGCTGTCTGGAGTCAACTGCTTAGCATTAGTTTATACATTTGCTGAAGGCTTAGGCTGCAAGCTGTGAATTTTCACCCAGATACGTTAAACTTTGACCTTATTCCATGAAAGAGGGGCTCAAGAGCCAGTTCAAGCTGCATGATAAGGCAGCTACAACTGCCATAAGAAACCATCAGAGATAACATGCAAAATGTTTGGCCCAGGAGCAATGAAGAGGTCCAGTGAAGAACAAGACTCCAGACCCTAATATTATTATTGATCTGAACTGATATGTGAGGGGTGAGAAATGCCAACTGTGAGGGTGTAATTCCCCAGGAATTCTTCTGGGGTTGTTCTCTGGAGGTACCCAGCTTGAGTTGTTTTTACTGCTGTACCACTCAAATTATCTCGTTGGACTTAAAGCATGAGGCTCTGCTTCAGGATACGTAGGGCAGACAAGCTTCTTGAACATAAAAAGTATTTCCAGTAAGCAGAATGATTCTTTCCATTAGAGAATACTGGTTTGCTATGCCCACAATTGAAAAAGGCATCTTTTATTTTATTTCCCAAATGCAGGAATTATCTGTGACAGTGGAAAAGAGAGTTTAGTCTAATTTTTCAGGTATTCTTTGTAGCAACTACTGGGAATTTGCAAAGGATTTGACAGGAGTAAACCACACATTCTCAGATTTGTTGGTAGTATCTGTGTTACAGGGCATGTGGCAGAGAATTTTCCACAACGTCCCTTTGGCAGATGAACAATGAAGTCTAAATTACGGCTTAATCTCGGAGGGTATAAACTATGGTGCTGAAGCTTTTACTCAAGGGCTCTAGTTTCAGATCCTGCTGTGAATTGCAAGGAGAGGAAGACTGCTTTCCCTGCACAGAAATAACGTTTTAAACTTAGTGCTTCCCACCTGAGCAGCAGTGTGTCTCTTTTGTTTTTGTCTGACTAAGCAGTAAGATGTAAATAAGATAATCCTAGTGCTTAAGTGCATCTGCTCTTCCCCTAATTGCCTTGCTCAGAGTGAATACCAGTTTAGAAGAGTTCTTAATTTCTAGTGATCTATTTTGCAGGAGTTTGACAAGAAATACAATCCCACCTGGCACTGCATCGTGGGGAGGAACTTCGGCAGCTACGTGACTCACGAGACCAAGCACTTCATCTACTTCTACCTCGGCCAAGTGGCTATTCTTCTGTTCAAGTCTGGTTAGACCCATGGACTGTTACTGAACCTCGCATCTGGTTACAGGACTGTGCTGATTCCTCTGACTAGTTACTGCAGCCTTCCTGAGGACGCAGACCTTGATCTTCAAGGGCAAAGGCAGGGATTATGCTATAGCAGATGATGTTACATTGTGGATATAAAAAAGGAAAAATACCAAAAAAAGTCTTCCATTTATTTTTTTTTATTTTTATTTTTTTTCCCCAAAGTCTGCTTCTTTGCTAGTTAGAGCTATTGGAGCAGTTTTGCCTTGGAGAGTTTACTAGCAGTTACCACTTGTGCTATGTCAGTACAGACAGCATTTAGTTCTTCCTGTTACAATCCTCTTCTTCCGAGGTGGTTTTGGTGGTTGCCCCTCCTGTGTGGCTGGATGTGCTGCCCCAAGGCCTGGGCTGTTTCTGCTGGTGCCTCAGAGAAGTGCTTTGGAAAATAAAGGACTAGATCTGCCTGGCCCCCAGGATGTTGTTTCTGGCTGCTTTGGGCAGGGTGGGTGGCTTGGTCTGAGCGTTGCTGCCGGTCCCTCAGCCCCGTGCGGGGCTGACATGAGGAGCACTGCCTGAGGGGAAGCAGCCCGAGCCCTTCCTGCTGCCCGGCCGGGGCTCGGGGCCGGGGACTCGCAGGCGGCGGTTGCAAGAGGGCGCTCTGCGTCCCGGGGCCTCCATCTCCTGTCGTGCTCTGCGGCGGCCTAGGACTACGCGTCCCGTCGTGCCCGCGGGCCCGCCCGGGAGCGGCTCCGTCTGGGTCTCGGCCGGCGCTGAAGCAGGCTCCTCGCCGCTACAGGGACCTCCTCCAGGCCTCGCCGCTGCGGCGCCGGTGCGCCGGATGGCGAAGGGCAGGAGTCGCAATCCGCCTCGACAGGGCCCCCTGCGGGGCAAGGCGAGCCCGAAAGCGGTACGAGCTGGACTCTGCTGTGGGCCGGCGGGGCTGGCGATACTCTGAGGGGACCGCGGCAAGTGCGGGTCCGTTAAATCGTTGTTGAGGGGGGCTCCGGGCCCTTGGTGCGAGGCGCCGGCCTCCGGTCGCTTTCCTCGACAGGGAAGGGCCGTCGGGGCTGGGCGCTGGAGCGGCTGCGCCCTCTCCAGGGGCTTCCGGGCTGGAAAGGAGCTGGGGAGGGACCGGCGGGCTTTGAAGCCGCTCGGCTGCGTTTACGGGGCTACCGTCTAGGAGCGGGTGCACCAAGCGAGCGGCTTTAACCCCCCGGTTCCTCTGGGCTGGAGCGCGGGCTGCGCCTGTGCCACAGCCGGCAGAAAACCTGTTGCCAGCGATGATACACATGATGTGTACTTGGCAGGTAGATACTGCAGCAGCTCTGAGCGCTTCCCTTTGTTTATTACAGGTAACTACGGGTGATGAGGCAGCTGTGGTAAGGGATACAGGCATGTCAGAAGAGATGCAGCAAGGTGCTGCGGAGTGTGTCATTCAGTCTCTGTTGGAATGCAGTGCTGAATGTAACATTGCAGCTCATGTAATGAGGTAAGTGTTCGCTCCTAAAGCTCTCCTCCTGAATGCTGTATGGACTTCAAAAATCAAACTAAAATGTTGGTGGGTAAGTAGTTCTGGAATAGTAAATTCTGTGGACACTAGATAATCCACTCAGATTTCAGCTGCAGACTTGGTGTCTTCATGTTCCTGTCAATCTTGTGTGCGCTTTTCCATTTCTTCTCTTTCACAATTCCTTCTATTTAACTCCTTTCCTCTGCTCCCAAAGGCAGCATTTGGGTGGTAGTGCTAATTTCCTGGTGGTGTCTCCTGCAGGAATTTGTCAGGAGATACAATCCTACCTGGCAGCATGCTGTGGGAAGGAACATTCGCAGCTGTGACACAACGGACCAGTCACCCCATCCCTTTCTGATTGGGTCCTGTTACTGGTCTGCTCCTGGGGGTGCTCAGAGCCATGAACTGACTCTCAAACTCCCACCTCAGTTAATCAGTTATGTGCTAACCGCACGAAGCCTCGTGCCTTCAGCCTTCCCCAGAAAGCGCATTCTGGCTTCCGAAGGCAAAGGGATGGATTTTGCTGCCATGGTTGATGTGTTTATTGTAGTTAAAGGAAAAACAGAAAGCAGAAAAAAGCCAAACCTAAACTTTGTATTTATTTTCTTTCCACAGGCAACTTCTTTGCTAATAAAAGTCTTGTGTCCAGCCTTTGGAAGTTTTATGGCCATCTGACCTCTTTTTCTGGTACTGCTTGTGCTATTTTCATATTTCCCTGCAAATGTGGATGACTTAGTTTGTTAGAAAGTTTGTTTTCTCAAATGCAGAATGTCTAAGCACTGTGATAACAATTCTCATGATTTGGTAGGTAATTCTAAGAGTAATAGACCTAATTAGGGAACAGACAGGAGTTAAAGTAAGGCATTTTGTGAGACTTCTCCTAAAATATTAACATTTAATATCTGCCATTTCACACTGCACCCTGACATGTTGAGTAAACAACCTGCAACTCCTCTCCCAGTCAACTTGAGGCTCTGGTCCCTAAAATAAGGGGAAAGGGATCTGCAAGTGCACCCAAGACTTATTTTAAGGGTTAACTGGAATGCTGACAGAATTTGTTGCCTTGTGGTTTTTCCCCTTGTCTTTTGCTTTGAAGTTAAAGATCACTTGAATTAGGCATCGCAGAGCTGGTTTTTTACTTTCAGAGTTATTTGACCAATTCAGTGGAAATACTTGATTTTTTACGTCCTCTCAGGCCTCTTTGGTCACAAGCTTAACCCCCAGGACTGTTGGTTCCTACCTGCTGAAGAGCTCACAGGGTTCAGCTCTTCCTGTTCCAGACCTCTAACAGTGCGCGTTTTGGTCGTTCCCGCTTTGGAAAACCAGGCGGCTGGATCCGCCCGGCCCCAGGACGTTGTTTCCGGCCGCATCCTGCCCGGCCGCGGCGCGGTGCCGGGGGCTCGCAGGGGGTACCCGAGGCTCGGGGCCGGGCATTGTCGGGGGGTGGCCGGCGCGGCGGCCGTGCGGGGGCGCTCTGCGTCCCGGGGCCTCCGTTTCCCGTCGTGCTCCGCGGCGGTCGAGGACTACGAGTCCCGTCGTGCCCGCGGGCCCGCCCGGGATCGGCTCCATCCGGGTCCCGGCCACTGCTGAGGGCGACTCGTCGCCATTACGGGGCAGCGGCGGCCGAGCCGGGGCCGGGGCGGCGCTGAGGAGCCGGTGGGTGCCTGGGTGGTGCCGACCGCTCAGGCCGCAGGAAGCGCCGGGCCCCGCGGGGCTCCGTGAGCTGCTTCACTTTCCTCGTCGCCCGGAGCCCCGCAGGCCCGGCTCGGCCTCCCGCGGCCTTCCTCCGGTTCGAGCGGAGCAGCGAGAAGATGTCGCCATGAAGGAAGCCGAGTCCGCTCTGCGCCGCCCCCGCCGGTCGCCCCCGCGGGCCATGAGCCTGGGCTCCCGCCGGCTCTGCCAGCGCCCGTCCTGTACCCCCGCCCGGGGCCGCCTCTTCCCCCCCGCGGCGCCCGTTGATGCTGCAGAGCCCGCCCGGCGCGACCCCCGCCGCAGCCTCTGCCATGGACAAGAGCAGCCCCTGCGGCTCCGGTGCGCCCGGCTCCTCGGCCGGCAGCAAAGGGCAGCAGCCGCGGTCCGCCTCGGCCGGGCCCGCCGCGGGAGAGTCTAAGCCCAAAGGCGGTAAGAGCCGGCCAGGGGAGCGTGAGGGGGATGTAGCCTTGGGCCGGGGGTCTCTGGGCTGTCAGGCCGCTGGTGACGGCCCCTCGGGGTCTCGATGGTGTGTCTGAATCGAGAGGAACGGGGTAACGCGAGCACTGAACAGTGTGAGGCTAGGGGGCTTTGTGCCGGCTTGGGCTTGTGGTGAGGCTGAACTCCTTGTTGTTATGTTGTTTGTGCTGGGTCTAATTGGCTTCGTTTCAGGTCACTGCCTGATTTTGCTTTCTTTTTCCTTCCTCTTCCGGCTTTGCTCAGTGTTGGGTGAGCTGCAGGTCCTACTCTCTTCTTCCTTCAGGGATTAATGTTTTATCTTCATTAGCATTGCAGTAATCAGCTTGAGAGCTCTGGTTTTATAGTAAGAACGGCTATTTGCTGGTGTATATGAGCCCTTAACTTCATTCTGTACTCTAGTTGAGTGTGCTTTTACTCCTTGATTTAGGAGGTCTTTTATCAATATTGACACAGCATTCCCCTTACTGGCTGCATGTCAGTAACCTGATTTGGAGGAGCTCAGAGTTACGTGTTGTTTGCTCATCTGGCATTTAAACCAAAGTGTTGTCTGTCATTGCACACAGCTAGTTTTGCTGACACAGCAGTTCATGAGGAGGCATTATGGCTCCTATCATCTGTCTTTTCAAGGTAAGACCTAATCCGCTTCCTTTCTCTAAACTTACGTGGGAGCAGAGTGTGCCTGGAGCCTTGCAGGTTTTTTCCCTAAAACCTAGAAATGGGGCAGTAGTGGTTAAAATGAGAGGTTTTAGTCTCAGAAGTATTTATCAGAGTATCAACAGGTTGCTGCAACACCATCGCTGTACTAATTTCCTCCCTCTTCAGTGGCTGGTTTCAACTGCATTATGCTGAGAAAGGAGCAGTGTATTCCAGAGGGCTGACAAAATGAGTGTCTTGAAGGTATTGACTCTTTCTTGGACATTCTGAATGCATTCAGATCCCAGTTAACCAAGTATTACCTGCTCTTCACCTCAGTTAACTGATCTCCCACAGGGTAGACTGGAGTGACTGGGGAGGTGGCTCACCCACAGCTCCCCAGGTTGTGGTGTAACTGCGACTACCCTGAAATTTGAACTTCAAATTCAAACCCGTGAAAGTCTTTTTAGGAAGAACTTTTTTAGGCAGTCATTTCTGGAAGTACTTCTAACTGATCTGCCCGGGCTGTTGTATCAGCAACAGGGTTTGATGTGGGGGTCTTGTTATCCCTGGCTACTGTTGCTATTTTTCAGTCTCTTGCTTCATGTTTTTCCGCTGTCTAATGGAAGTACAAATGGAAGCGGGGGATGTCATGTGCTAGGTGTGCAACAGAGTTTTAGAGCTGGATCTTTGGCTTCTGACAGAGTAACAAAGTATATGAACTTCTTCATGCTCTGTGGGAGGCAGTGGGAAAGGCTGACATGAGGTTTTCCTGTGGGGGAGATCTGGTTTCTGTCCCTGTGTCACCAAGAGATACCTCATCACTGCAGCTTCTTTCTTAGTGATGTGCGATGCTGTGTAGAGGGTTGTTCACAGAATACAATCATCTTCTTTAGGGAGGTAAGATGGCCTGTCCTGCGGGTGGTATGTCTTCACGTTGAAGAAACATTATCTGTAGTGAGAAAGGAAATGAAGGCCTGTCATTCCAGCCCAGAATAAAAGTGTTGAGTGGTTTTTTTTCTTTTGTGGACTGGCACCTTTTACAGGCTTGAAGCATCACTTGTAGCAGGGAGCAGTGAGAACAGAAATCCTGATGTACCATACTCTTCTATTCCAGTACAGTCCACTAACTTTTCATTAAAAAAACCCCAACTTTCCTGAAGACCTCTCTCTTAATAAAACAGAAGAAGATTTTGGCTTGACATAATTCCACTCCTGACATGCTGTTCCTTAACTACAGTGGAGGACAAAGGCTTATGGAATTAGTTGCTTCCTTTAAAGTGCATTGAAGAGGCCTGGCAAAATTAGAATCTCTTTTAGTAGGACTAAATGTATATCTGGGACTATCTTAACTGAAGGGTACTGAAAACTGAATGAGAAGATTCCCTGGCTCAGATTGGGGCAGCCAGCCACAGAATGAGCATACCTGACACAGCTGTGTTACATGTTTTGGTAGCTGTTGCATGCGAGACACTGGCATGTGATCTTGAGTTCTGTCTCGTGGTGTATGTAACTGATGTGATCCACCCAATTTCTCTCCCATTTCAGGAAAGGTATAGGATTTATTCTGAAAAATCTTGATTCTCCTTTGGGTTGGGAAGTATCCGTATGGACCACAGCTCTTCCCCACAGTGCTCACCTTTAGTTGCACTCAGTCACTGGATGGTCCAGTCAAGCTCTTGCCATTTAGATGCTTTCCAGAGTTGTCTGCTGTGATCAAGTCCAGCTGAGGAAATGAAGTGGACATTCATTAAATCTTGTGGTAGCTTCTCCTGTTTCTCTTGCAGCACAGCTAGAAATGGGGTAAATAGAATACCATGAGCTCTTGTACTTGTGGAAGTTAGCTTCCCACTGTCTTTCAAACTTGGCCCTAGAAATGAAATTAAACTTGTGAGCTTTCAACAGGAAAGTGTCTTTGTGTTGTATTAGTGCACCAGCAGGAGTCACATCCCATTAGGATGGAATAAAGCAGCTAAGGCCAAATAAGCTTGTTGGGTTTCTGTGCAGCGCTCAAGACCCGACGGACAACATTAATTCTCACAGATGTTGCCGAGCCTTATTATTACAGTGTGAGTGTGCTGAGCTGGGGTGTGTGGCTTCTCAGTCACCTCTTGCTCATGGATGTTTGCCTTCACAGCAGCAATACCTTCAGTGTGTTTTCATGCAATCACCCTGAGGCTTAAGTGTGACCCACTACCCAAACCCCTTATGCAACATGGTTGGCTTCAACACGGCTCAGCTGAAAAGAGGGGGCAAAGAAAGATGGAAGGAAACTGCAGTCCTCACCTCAGTAGTAAACCAGTACTGAACTCCAGGATCAAAGTGGTCACCTGGAGCTAGTTTTAGTCCTGTGAACTTGACTTCCTCTCTTTGGATCTTTGGAAATAGAGGTTCTCTAGCAATGTGGTGTCCAGCAGGAAAAAGCATAAATGTCAGAGCTTGCTCCAAAAGGCAAGAACAGCTTTATTGCTAGTTCTATGAAGTTACATACACGGTATTTGTTATAAGTCTCTGTTTTCTTGGGAGAGTGGATGAGCCAATCTGTGTGTTATAGGTTAGGTCCTGTGACAAAAGCAAAATGACTGAGGACCTGACTGAATAGCGAGTACCTCACCAGCATTGTTGTTGTTGCTTATTCCTAATTTTCCAAGAAAAGAAGGAAAAAAGAAACTCCCCAGTCCAAACCTACAGTACCTAAAACTGGGATCTAACAAGAGATGATGGCAGTGAGAATCTTCCACTTTTCTCCTTGCATGAGTGCGGATAACCCTATCCTGCCCTACTCTTCATGGGAATGCAAGGAGGGATGATACAAAGCAGAGAGCACCCTGACATGTAGCTTGCAGGAAAAGGTTGGATTTGCTGAGATTCGGGGTGGAGGAAAAGTGTTCCAGTTTATGAATGCATACTCCGCGCTCTTGATTGCCTATTGACAGATTTCAGTGCTACTCTGATGGACCAGAATCCTCATGAGGGTAATTTATTCTGCAGGAGGAAACTTGGAATCAGTAAAGTCAGTTTTGAAGCACTGTTAGATTGTGATACAAGAGAGGTGGAGAGGACTTTGCTATGAATTGTGAGAGTCGCTGTTGTGACTCCTGCAGGCTCTGGGAATAGGGTTGGAAGGACCTGTAATATGACAGGAATGTGTGTAAACTATCTGAGTGACAAATTTAATGGTGACTACCTGGATTTTAAGTGGTAGGAAATTCTTTGGTTGGCTGCAGGTACAAACTGTTCCTTGTTCTTGGGCCTGTAAAAACCCACTTCAGACTGAACTTCTCTTGAGTTGTTTCTGCAAAGTTGTTACAAGAAGCGTGTGCCCTTCTAGTGCGCTTGCTGGAATTGCAGATGTAAGAGGGTGGTTGTGCTCTAAACTGACAAGCTTTGCTCCTGAATAACTGAAAGTATAGTCCGAACCTCTTCAAAATAACTTATTTTTTTTACCATGGATCCAGTGGTGCTGATTATGGCCTCTTCCCTACAAACACTCAAAAAAGGTCTATCTGAGTAATCAGACCTGGTCACACCCTCAGTACTTGGCAATTTCTGGTGTGGTTCTTTCCTGATAACCCTCAACCCATGTCTCTTTAGCCTGACGTGGCTGATAGTGCTGCAAGCTGTGCAAGCTTGTCTTTGACTTACACATCTGGGGTTTTGATGGAGTTGGTTTAATTAAAGGATCAGCCTTTTGAGTATCAGAGTAAATAACCAGTTCTGGTGATAGTTTGTCTGGAGAATGGCTCTTACAGGAAAGTAATGATAGTGTTCTTTTGCTTCTGTAGTTGCAGTTGCAGGCAAAGTCTTGCATGGGCAAGAAACAGCCCACCATAAAACCCAGTCAAGCCACTTTTAGTACCTGTTCTTAAGAAGTCAGCTCCTCAGTAACAAACAATAACGCAGACACCTTCCAGTCCACTGCCCCTCTCTTTTGAGAGTAATGTGGGAGATAAAAAAACCCTAGAAATAACAAAAGAGACTGCATGTGTGTGATTCCATTGCAGCTGCTTTAAACGCTTGGGTAGATTGCAAGTGGTGCTGGGGAAGGGGAAAACTAGGGGCACTGGAAATGAAACAACTCATTTAAGAAACACGATGCTGAATCACAGTGGGGTGTTTGCCTGCCAGGTAAGATTTCTGTTAAGGGGTAGGGAGGACTCAGGTGTGGAAACTTGTAGGCTTTTATAAAATGGGTCTGGCTGTTTTTCATGAGGCATTCCTGCTTGTATGTAACTTACTGAGTATCCAGAGGGACTTTGGGGCTGGCTGGTGTGGATAGACATCTTGTTAGGCCTGTGGAGTTTTGCTTCCAAGCTTATCAACATGCCTCTTCTACGAATAAAACTCAGGGCAGTTGGTGGAAATGATAGGTTAAGTGCGTTGTGTCCTTGGGGCAACTTCAATCTTGTGTTAAGACTGGTAGAAATACCTTAATGTATTAATTTTCTGTTCTATCAGTCTAATGAAGCAGCTCTTTAGATACAGGAAACCCCTTTCAAGAGCCTGATTGGTTTTCTTGCTCTTGTGGGCTCTATTCCTGCAGTAATTTGCTTTGTGCTTCATCTCTGTGTCCTGCATTAGGGTCAGTGGTGTGTTTAGTAATGCTTTTGCGCAGATAGTTCCTGTTGCATAGGTTGGTGGACTTAGTACTTAGGTATGTCCCCTGCAAGGCCAAAGCATTGGTTTGGTGCTTCACGATCGATTAGCATTTGTTGGCCTTGTGAAAGAAGTAGATTTGTTTGGATGTTTTAAGCACAAGGGGCAGAACTGAGTGAAAACAGGCAATGGGGTCTTGCGAAGTGGGAGGCTTCAAGACAGATACAGCATATTTACATATACAAATACAGTATATTTATATAGAGGAGCAATATATGATGCGTTGTGTGTTTCCAGAAAATAGAATGAAAATATTAACTAGTTGTTCATTTTTGTAATGGGACATGAAGATGTGGTGTTGGTGTTTATCACTTCATGTACCAGACAACACACTGACATCTGGTAACAGCAATTCCAAACCAAGATAAAGAAAATTCAACCACTAGTAAAAGAGAGCACAGCAAATACATCCTTTTTTTTTTATACTCTTTGGCCAGTTCTTTTGGGTAGTGATAGGAATAAAATGGTTTGGGTTCCTGAGGGGATGAAATTGCTACATCCTGATTTGATGTCTAACCAGGGCCCAAGGCAGTGGCCTCAGTGAGCATGTCACAGAGGTGCAGTACATGTGGACAACTCTAAGGCTACAAATCTGATCCTTGTTTTTCTTCTTTTTCTTTTAGATGGAAAGAATGCCAATGGATCCAAACAGCGCTATAATCGTAAAAGAGAAACTTCCTATCCTAAAAATGAGAACTTTTCCAGTCAGTCCCGTCGCTCCAATTCACAGAAAAGCAAAGCTTTTAATAAGATGCCTCCTCAAAGGGGAGGTAACGGTGGAAGTGGCAAACTTTTTAGCTCTTCTAATGGTGGAAGACGAGATGAGGTGAGAAACATAATGCTGTGCCTCCAGGGTCTTCTTTCTTGGGACGAGAGGATTGCTCTGACCTGCCTAGATAGGTCTGTGTTCAGCTCCTGGGCTGGAAAGGGAAAGAGCGATAAGAGGAGCTAACATCGTTGAAATGCCAGAGTGAGTGCGAGCAGAACAACTTGGCAACAACCAACAACAGAAGAGGAGTGCCCTCTGCTCTGAGTTATTTGCAGTAAAAAATGCCATCTGAGGAATGGGTGCCTGGACAGGCCGGTACATACCTCCTGGAACAGAGGGCCTTGATGAAAATATCTAGTGATGCAGTTTTGAGCGTTTAAGTTTGGTGTGATCAGAATCACAGAGTTGTTTAGGTTGGCAAGGACTTTTAAGATTGAGTCCAACTGACAACCCAGTACTGCCAAGACTATCACTAAACCATGTCCCAGGTGCCACATCAACACGCCTTTTAAATACCTCCAGGGATGGTGACTCCACCACTTCCCTGTGCACCCTGTTCCTAGGCTTGACAGCCCTTTTGGTGAAAAAATTGTTCCTAATATCCAGTTTAAATCTCCCCTTATGTAACTTGAGGGCATTTCTTCTTGTCCTATCACTTTTTACTTGGGAGAAGACACCAAGACCCACCTTGGTACAACCTCCTTTAAGGTAGCTGTAGAGAGCGATAATATCACCCTGATAATGTTCCATAACCTTCCCTGTCACTGAGGTCAGACTGACAGCCCTGTAGTTCTCCTTTCTGCCCTTCTTGTAGATGAGTGTCACATTTGCTAGCTTCCAGTCAGCTGGGACCTCCTTTGTCACTGTATTTTGCCCCGCATGCAGTGAGGGATGGAGATTCTCCTTAGCCCTCCTTTTGTTGCTAATATATTTATAGGAATGTTTTTTATTCTTTTACAGCAGTAGCCAGATTAAGTTCTAGTTGGACTTCAGCCCTTCTAATTTTCTCCCTGCATGACTTCATGACATCCTTGTAGTCCTCGTGAGTTGCCTGCCCTTTCTTCCAAAGGCCATAAACTTTTCATTTTGTCCTGAGTTCCAGCTAGAGCTCTCTGTTCAGCCAGGCTGGCTTGTCTTTTGGCACATGGGGATGGCCTAGTCCTGTGCTTTTAATGTTTTCTTAAAGTCCCAGACCTTCTTGGACTCCTTTGCCCTTCACGACTGCTTCCAAAGGGACCCTGTCAACCAGGCTTCTAAACAGAGTCTGCCCTCTGGAGATTGGTTGCATCTGGTCACTTCAGTGTACAACTTTGCATGTGATGGTGGCATTGGGAGAGTAATCGTATTGGCCTGGGTGATGTCAGGATGGAGTAAAACCAGATTGAGGGGTTTTATTTATTTATTTATACATCTCAGAGAGTAAAAGTCATCATTCCCAGTAGTTGTCGGCACATTCCTTGCCATTTTAATCATGCACTTCCACATCTAGATTAAACCCTGAAGGTGATTTTAGTCTGAATTTGTCAAATGCTGAAATGGGTCTAAATACTGTATAGGCTGTTCGTGGGTTTTCATTGGGAACACTGCTTTTTCAGTTTTAGTGCATGAGCAGCTCTGCTCACCCGAATTGCTGACTCCAGCACAACTCACCTGCTGTCTGTTGAACTCTCATTCTGTTCTTCAGTATGTGAAAACTAACCAAAACAGTCTGTGCAGGTAGTGACCAGGCTTGTATTACTGGCAGTCTAAAAGAATGTTGTCAGGATTTGAACAGCTGTCTTCTGTTAGTAACCTTGACTACTATGTTTTGCCAGCTTTTACTTGTCCTTATGTGGGCTGTTTTTATGCTTTCCTCCTTTTGATCAGTGTGGGGTAAGACCACTCAGCTCTGACTTTCAGATTCTCGTGCACTTCTAACTCTGCACTACTTGATTTGCAGAACTGGAATGGGAGCAGGTGAGTGAGTGGATGCTCTGTACTCTGTCCATGATCATTGGTGGGGCCTGGGTATCAGCTTGTATTGATGCTTGTGCAGTAAATTCTAGCAAGTTCTAACAAATGCTGTTGTCTCTTAGGTAGCAGAGGCTCAGAGGGCAGAGTTCAGCCCTGCCCAGTTCTCTGGTCCCAAGAAGATTAATCTGAACCACTTACTGAACTTCACTTTTGAACCCCGTGGCCAAGCAGGCCATTTTGATGGGAATGGACATGGCAACTGGGGGAAAAGGAACAAGTGGGGACATAAGCCTTTCAACAAGGAGCTCTTCCTACAGGCCAAGTGAGTGGAAGACCAGCGGGGCTTTTAAACTTCTACAGAGACACTGAGCTGTAAGGGATGATCAGACAAGGAATTGTGTTTGACCTTCACTACTTGTATTGATGTTTCCAGGGTGACGTTTCCTCTCTGTAGTGTTCTTAGTGGTAATGGCTATACTTGAAAGGGATTAAAGTACATCAAAGTTGTCATCTTTACCCATTTACAAGGTATCTGATGGAGTGAGCCCTTTAGATACAAAACAATCAGCCTTTGCCTCTAGTTTTCTAGCATCACTTGTGGAATATGAAAGTCTGTTAGGGAAGACCAATGTAGACCTTACAGAAGAAGGTAATTTTTTCCAAAGAATAGTGTGTTGAGATGGTTGGGGTAGCAGTTGCTGGCTGAAAGCTAATCTGAATCTGTAAGTCCCAGAAGCAGTAACTCATACGGGTCTTAGTTCTTAAACTGCAGATTATTTCACAGGCCCATAGGTATGTCTTATAGCCCGAATGATGACCAGTATCGTAATCCAGCAGCAGAATTGCTTTTGACTGGAAGTACGGGTCACTTCCAGTGCAATTTAAAGCGTAGTCAGGACTTCCTGTATTGGATCATGTTAAAGATAAAACCAGCTCTTTTCAGCATTGATGCTTCTGCCTTTTCCCTGTTGTTTTGTGGCTTGTTGTAGTGAAGTCTATTTGCAGGAATCCCAGTAGCTGTAGTTTTTGTGACTGTATTTTTTCCAGCTGTGGTTTCCCTTTTTTCTTTTGTAATAGATGCTGGAAGGAGCTGGCTGTTTCTCACAGTGTCTGGAAAGCTACTCTGCCTGGCTCATTCTGTAGTTAGTATGGGATGATATTGTGTCTAACTGAAATTAGACACATCTGTATTCTGGAAATCTGGTTATGACTTGAACTCTTTTGGTTTTTTGTTCATAGAAGTTACTGACTGTGCCCAGCAGTTTTCTGCTGGGCAACGAAGAAGCTCAGAGAATCCTATAGGATAGTTTTCAAAGAATTTTTAGAAACAACTGAGTGGATCATCTGTCTCTTTGCCTTTCCCCAGCTGCCAGTTTGTTGTCTCTGAAGAACAGGACTACACAGTCCACTTTGCTGATCCAGATACCTTGGTCAACTGGGACTTTGTGGAGCAAGTGGTCAGTTGTGATGGGCTAGGTTTTTTTTTTATCTTCTTCTTATTAAGAAGCTCAACCTGTCTTTAACTGCCTCTTTCTCTCTGTGATGTTACATAAAACTCAGCTGTTTTTGAGTTGAGGCCTCTTCTGTCACTCCCACAATACTGGGAAAGATCTGTCATGGAATATATTATGAAATACTTTCATGACAGGAAAAGAGAAGTGCTAAAATCTATTAGGAAAATTAGCAGCTTCTTCTTGCTTTCGCAGATGGGAGCTCATCAAAAATAGTATCTGACATTCTGTAGACAGAGTCCTTGTGATCGAGATATTAACAGAAAACTTGGGCACGAGTCCATGGAAGAGGACTAGAGTGTAGAATTTTGAAGAATTATTCTGTGCATAGGTGGCCTGTCTTGCTTAGCAACAAAATGGAAAATCTCTTGGGAATTATGGTCAGAACTTTGGGTTGCCTCAAGTAGAAATCTATTATCTGCCAAGTCTAGTCTTGGTGTGTGGTGTAGGTGGGGAGGAGGTAGGAGACCTGACACTACAAGAGAACTGGAAAGTCTAGGTGCTTGCTTGGCAGTTATGTCTCTGCAACATACAGATGCTAAAGCATCTGACTGAACTAACATGTTCATGGAAATAGGTAAGTTCAGTCTCACAGTTGAACAGGGCTGCACAAGTCTGCTTGTGTAAGTGAGGCAGCAGAGCTCATTTGCTGTCTTCTCAGTGTCTGAATTCAGATGATGAAGATGCTGCTAACTCGTAAGAGATGACGAATACGTGACTGGGAACTTGAGAAGAGTCACTTTTTTAATGTCATTAGAGTAGAAATACCAGATCAGTAGCTTTGAAGGCTGTTCCATGTGCAGTCTGAAGGTGTTACTTAGTTCACAGTGTACTTAATTTCTTGGTAAATAAGCAGGAAAAGAGCTGGAAGAGTGATCTGTTAGAGTAGATCTTGCAGGCGGCTTATTCTGTAGCACAGGAACTGATTTCCAAGTCTAAAACTTGTACTGTTGTTCTCATGTGCCATTTCAGCGAATCTGTAGCCATGAAGTGCCCTCTTGTCCCATATGTCTGTACCCACCAACTGCAGCAAAGATTACCCGCTGTGGGCATATCTTTTGTTGGGCCTGTATCCTTCACTATCTCTCCTTGAGTGAAAAGACCTGGAGTAAGTGTCCTATTTGTTACAGCTCTGTTCACAAGAAGGATCTCAAGAGGTGAGACTTGGTATTTATTGAGTGATGTATCCTTTTGAAATGTGTTTGCCCCACTAACCTCCTCCTTCCATTGCAGTGTTGTTGCTATGGAAACACGTCAATATGCAATTGGTGATACCATTACCATGCAACTTATGAGAAGAGAGAAAGGTGTTCTGATAGCACTGCCCAAATCTCAGTGGATGGATGTGGTGCAGCCTATTTACTTTGGAGGTGAGTGTATCTGAAGGCGTGGTGGTTGGCGTCCTATCCTGACTGTGAGTAGGGCTTATGTAGAGAGGATTTATCATGGCAATGCCATGCTGGCACCTTAAAGTAAACCAGTCAACAAAATGTGGGTTTTAGCAGCTGAAAACCTTAGTGACCATGTATTAATAATAAGCTTTCTACCCACACTTTGTTTTCTGTAAGGTTTTAACCTGTGTGCTATTTCCCTTCAGGTTACTGCACTACAGACTCCTGCCTTCTCAATCATTGCTACGAGTTTGACATGTGTTGTGTCGTGCGGTCATTGGTGCGACTCTTGCTGCTTTTGTTGGCTCTTCAGTGTCCTTAACATTTTTATTTCTCCTGGCTCCTCATTGCATAGCTTAGCAAAAATAACTGTCTCTGTCTAAACTATTCTAGGGATGTAATTTTCAACAAGGCTTTCATCATCTTCACTTAGCTAAAATCTGTGAATGATATGGGAAAATAATGAAAATTATTGCAAACCTATTCCAAACATCTGTTGCTTGACTTCTTCAGTTTTCTCCAGTTGAGTTATGTGACTTAACACATCATCATCTTATCTGTTAGTATCACAGAAATTCTTGTGACTGAAGAAATTATCTTACCATTGCTGGCTCGTGGGCTGCCTTGGCTCCCTTCATTTTGCAGGCATACTTATGAAGGGCCGTGTGCATTGAAGCTCTCTGTAAAAAGTCAAGTCTCTGAACACATGATATCCAGCATGCGACGGGTGTGCTTATGTGTGTCATGGCCTCTGAAAGGAAAGGACTTTAAATCCTTTCATAAACCAAAGAAGAAATAGGGATGTGAGGTTATTCTAAACCCAGGAAATTCAGTGTTAACTTGGTGTTCTGTAGACAAGGTTGGACCCTTGGGGAGCAGTGACTATAGGGACTGTACTAGTATGTGATGCTGTGGTAGCTGTAAAGTTTATAGTTAAGCTCTCTAGTAACAAAGGCAACTATTTTTGCTAAACTTACGGTTCTTTAGCTTACTCTTTCTGCTGTGCTTCTTGTAAAACCCTCATAATAATGTTTTGTACTTTCTTTTGTAATACATATGGGCTTATGGACTAGTTTGAGCCAAACCAGGAGTCAGTTTTGCAGAACTTTCCAGTTGCAGTATTTTTGCAGGTATTAATGATTTGGTGCTCCTTCGTTTCAGATGACCATCACAGTCAGTATTCAAAGCTGCTTCTGGCGTCCAAGGAGCAGGTCTTGCAGCTGGTGATTCTGGAGGAGAAAGCAGCATTACTAAAGCAGTATGAGGAAGAAAAACACACCCCTGAGGCTTGCTTTATTGAGGCAGCTATCCAGGAACTGAAGGTAAGAGCCTCTTTGGAGGCTTTAGTAATTTTAGTTTTAGAAGTATGCTGGGTGCTGAGCATCTATATTCTGCTGTGTAAGTGCTTATGTATGGTTATTCTGGTCTCCAGAATATACATACTAGCAAGGTGGTGATGGTTGCATAGAACAGCATTACAAATCTTGGAGGATACTATACCTCTTTAGAGCCCAGGTATGGGCTTTGGAGCATAATGTTCAAGACAACAGAACAGAATGCTTTTTGGTGAACTGTGTTCGTTCCATTCCACTTAGAGTTCTGCTGTCAAAGGAAGATTTGTTCCCCTTTCAGCTCCAGCAATTTCTTGGATAACTTCCGTTCGGCAGATATAAGCAAAGCGGTAGGATATTTGTTTTCAGAGCCATTAGGTGTACTACACTGGGTGTGCTTTCCAGTAACAAGGAGGGGACCTCCCTTCAAGGGTCACTCTCACAGATGAATTAAGGATCTGTAAAAACCTGAATTATAGGACGAGGCTAAAAATAACTATGGTGATAGTCTCTTGGCTTAAATAGCAAATTGAAACTTACTCTCTTTGGATGACCTGTAGGAGCGAGAAACAGCACTCTCTGCTGACCAAGGTAAAAACAGTGGCATTGCTGGAATCAGTGCAGCTGTGGAAGAATTGGTCCTAGAAAGTTCCAAGGCTGTGGAGCCTGCAGTTTCCCAAGAGAAAAAGGTGGGTGACAACTCTGTTCTGACAGATCTTGTTAATACTTAGCTTCACCACTTCACTCTGCAGTCTATGGTGAAGTAGCACCAAAAACTTGCAGAGATGATAATCTTTTGAAGGAGGTGATGTATTGCTAACTGTATGCTCTCTGCTGTGATAGTGTGGTATGGAATATCTCTCTGCTTTTGATGAGGAGCTTGTGGAGCCTTGCTCTGATCGGGCGAGTTCCCTTTTGCCCCCTGTGGAAGCAGAAGAGGCAGTGCTGGATGAAGAGGAAGTACCTGAGGTGGACATAGTAGGGGAACCTGATACAAACACTATGGAAGAATCAAATCCAGTTGAAACATGCTGCCAGGAATCTAAAGATACAGTTACCAGTGGACACCTAAACAACTCTCCTTTTTACTATTTCTATCAAGGTCAGTGCAATGAAATCCTGGAATCATGGGGGCAGAGTTGCCTCCTTTGGGATCCCTCTTGAGGAAGTGGTTTGTCACTTCACTAGATGCAGCTAACCCCTATGAAATAAAAGTACCACAGAAACTCAGAGAGGAGCCTTAATTTTATTACTGGAGAATGTATCAAGATGGGGAGAAGGGTATTGAAAACAAAAAGGCAAAGCACAAGTGATGATATCTTCTCTTGCAGCGGAGGATGGGCAGTGTATGTATCTTCATCCGGTGAATGTTCGATGTCTTGTTCGGGAATATGGCAGCTTGGAGAAGAGTCCAGAGAAGATAACTGCAACTGTAGTGGAGATAACTGGCTACTCAATGACAGAGGTAGTTATTTTATCTTCTTATTAATTAAGGGCCATTGTTTTAGCAGATTGATCATTGCAGCTGATGAATGAGACTTGTTTCTCTTTGGTAATAGCAAATAACAACTATGGATGGGTAGGCACCCTAGCCTGGAAAGGGCATCTGTGTATGGTGCAGTACCCTATGTTGCTTTTGGTAAGTAGGCTGCAGTGTGGCTTTTTCTTTTTCCCTAGAAGGAAGCTCTAGAGGTAAGAGAATTGCAAGCTTAAGATTGCTTTGTTGTTAAAGCTGTCTGAAAAGTAAATTATTTTCTCATACAGGACAGTAGCTTGAACTACACAGATCATCATCTTTCTCAGCCTGATGAAGTGTTCTGCCTCTGTCTTGACAAACAGTTGTTTCTGAGCATCAGGGGTAGAGGAAAATAAAGAGGATGGACAGAAACTTCAGTGGTTGAGATAGAGGTGCTGAAAATGCTTTAAGCCACTGAAGCTCTGGAAGAGGGGATGGGTCTTAAATTTCTTTACCTCAGATAAAGACAACTGTAGGAGTCGACATGGGCAGTAACAACTATACATAATTCTTAGTTAATCTTAAAGAAAGTATATGCTCAGGTAGGAATGGATGCAGAGATAGGGAATTGTCTCCAAGATTTTTGTCCCTATGTGGTAAAATACAAAACTTGGCTTGCTTTAGTCTAGCAAATTGGTGGTTGTTGATCCAGATAGTTGAAGTGTAAAGGGTACATTTGGCCCAGTGCAAAAATAATTATGTCAGGAGACTGGTAATAAGGAATTCTATTCCAGTGGTGTGAGAAGGGAGAAGCAACAAGAAAACTGGTAACCAAGGTGGAGTAACTTCTTCCAAATATGATTAGGGTGTAGCTGGTGGAGATCTTGGAGCATTTGGTCCTGACCCAGCACATCCTTTGTGTGTTTATCATTTATAAAGTGATTACTGCATCACTGCTGTTATTTTTTCCCATTTGATTCTGGGGAATGGTGAATGGTGGGTGTTCAATCTCCATTAGCTGCTCATCACTACGGCAGCTTCTCAACCCTGCTGTGATGATATATATCTGCTCTTTTTTTATCAGGATATAAGACAGCGTCATCGCTACCTCTGTCACTTGCCCCTCACCTGTGAGTTCAGCATTTGTGAACTGGCTCTGAAGCCACCCATCATCTCTAAGGAGACTTTGGAGTTGTTTTCAGGTTGGTACTGCCTCTTCAGTTGGCTCTGCCATGTATACATGAAGGTGAAGTCATTCTTATCCCTTAATGGCAGATAAAAGAACATACATAGCAGCTTTACTCCTCTTGCACCAACTGTCGATGACTACTAGACAGAACAACCCCAATTCACTATTTTATAGACAACAGTTACACGAAGAGTGAAAAAGCCTGACTGCTTGGAAGAGCATATGTTGTTTGTAACCATATTTTGTTACTAATGTGCTATAGCTGAATATGTTGTTCTCAGAGCTGGAGAAAACATTGCCAAGGTATCAGTGTGGGGGTTTCTGATACCCACTGGTGTGCATTGCTTCTAGATGACCTTGAAAAGAGGAAACGTCTGCGGCAGAAGAAAGCTCGTGATGAACGGCGACGTGAACGCAGAATTGAGATAGAAGAAAACAAGAAACAGGGCAAATGTAAGTGGTGATTGTGCATAACTGGTGGATTTCCTGTCATCATTAGGTGCTAAGCTGATACAGGATGAGCTCTAAGGCCTTCAGTTTGTAGTGTGTGCTTAGACAAAAATTACAAGGGATTAGAAACAATGTCTGTAGAGTGAAAAATAGAAGCTGTTTTAGTCAGGATGTTAAGTGATGTGATGCTGCATACTCGCATATTGTGGGAGAGACAGAGGGCATTTGGGGGTGCAGCTATCTCCGTGGTGTACGTAGGCCTCAGGATTCTTAGTTTCTGTTTTTACAGTAATCACAAGATAGTGTGAAAAGCGGAGAAGATAAAAAAGTGCCTAGGGACTGTTCCCATCCAGCAGCAGGGCTTGTACTGGTCTCTAAAATAGAGGGTGGAAAGAAAATTGAGTTGGCACCTCCTAGACTGAAGCACTTGCATACTGACAGTCCCCCACACTGCGTAATGCTTTAACACCTCTTCTAGATCCAGAGGTCCATATTGCTTTAGAGAATCTGCAGCAGTTCCCTGCTTTTACCTCTTGTCCCAGAGAAAATACCAGCATTGATCATCGAAGCTTCTGTCTGTCTCCTCTTGGCAGAAGCCCTGTGTATCAGACAGGTGAGCATCTGGAAAAACACATTGCATCCAGCTCTTGATTGTTCTTTTGGGATCTACTGCTTAGGTCATCACACTAAACTTTCGTAAATGCTGATCAAAGACATTCCTATTTTGCATGTGAGATCATACAGAAAAGGCTGACACAGCTAAGAAACATTCTGGTCCTTTGCTTTTTACTACCCCTACTTCAGTGACAGTGAGAGGTCTGTGCTTTAGATACCCCATCTTTTAAATCTTTGCTAAGGCAGAATAAAAGAAAGGAAAAAGTTTCCCCAGAAGGAAAGACAAGTGTGTATGCCAGGAAAACACTGCTGGCATGTTTGCTTTCTACCCTCTGCATCTTCCCCACTGAAATCAAGCATAGCTGATGAGTGTTCAGGCTGTTGTCCAGTGGTGCTTTACCAAATGTTTAATCTTGCAGTTCATAAGAAACAAATACAAAGTAGATACTGTTCTCAAATGTTTTTCTCACCCCCCAAAAGACCACCACCCACCCAACACCCCAAAGTAAGCAACCTCCCCAAAAAAACCCCACAAAACATCAAAGACAAACAAAACCCACCAAAAAAACCCTCATTAAATCTTCCTTAAATGAGAATATTGAGAAAACTTGAGAGGTCCCAGTGTGTGACTGGTGGATGGAACTGATGAGAGAACTGGCTAATTACATAAGATAATAAAGCTTTATTTCTGCTTCATCCTGATAAACAGCAGAATGAGTGTCTCTGGCAAATGCAGCTGTCTTTAATTACCTGCTGCTTTCTCTGTAGAGTCTATTCCAACTCCACTGTCACCTGCTGCCAGCCAGATCGGCCCTTTGCTCTGTGGGAGTTTGGAAGAGGAGTCTCCTTTCCCTTCCTTTGCCCAGGTAAGCCATGTAGCAGAGTAAATCTTGTCAGAATTACTTTGGTCTTAGGTAGGGATTAGAACACAATTGCTTCCCCCACAAAAACAGTGTGGGATAAATCTTACGGAGATAGCATAGGGTCTGAGTACTTAAAGGGGTTCCTGTATGGTTTTTTCCACATAAGGGGTATGCAGGATTGGTTTAGTACATGGGATTTAATAATATCTTACAACTTTTTTGATAGATGTTGAGAGTTGGAAAGGCAAAACCAGAAACGTGGCCCAAACCTGCTCCGAAGACAAGAGGTGAGAAGATTTGGTATTACTGTTTCAGGTTTATTACCATGAATCTAAATCTATGAGATCTTGTCACTTCACAAGAAACATCTGGAGTGTGGAGGCACATTTGCACTGCACATGTTTTATACAGCCTTCTGCCTCTCAAAGCGCTTTCCTTCTTTCAGATGAGAACACTCTGGCTCTCCCTGTGCCAGGGGATAGTGATGGAGAAAGTGACAGCTCTGACCGCATACCTGTGCCCAGCTTCCAGAATTCCTTCAGCCAAGCGATTGAGGCAGCCCTCCTGAAACTGGACAAACCGTCCACAGCTGCTCATTTGTCAGGTAAAAGGTGGGGAGAGAAGTGGAAAAATGGAGTATTTCCCCTTCTTCCTCTGGGAGAAGTGAGAGCAGCAATTTTGGGGACCGAAAATTGGCCACAGAACAGTGCTGAAAATTGTCAGGTGGTGGTTTCTGAGCAGCTTGACTAAGGCTTCTGTTAGTTTAAAGCAGCTCCCCTAATGAGAGCTGAGATCTCAGACTAGAAGAGAATCTTGCTAGGACAGAGATGGCTTTTGACAATCCTGTATGCCATGTCTTTACTAGAACTTAACTTAAGCTTTATCTTTAGGAAGTTTAGGTTATGCAGTTTTAAACTACAAATACCTGAGCTGCTGAACTTAAGTTTAACCACTTAAGTTTGACTGAAATTTCAAATTGGGATGAACTTAAACCTCCAAGCCTGATAAAAATGCTGGCTGATAAAACTCATTTCTAATGCTCAGTTCCGATGTTTAGCTCTGGGTTCTATTTGGGGCTGCACTGAATGATGGAGAGAGTTGGACAGAAGGGCCTAGGAGTTTCAGTGAGGTTGAGTCTTGGCTCCAGTTGCAGTGGTTTTTGGACATGGATGAAAGCTGTACTTGTCTGTAAGGCACACTGCTGCACACTTGCACTTGTAGGATCTGCTGTTGCAACAGCAGCTTTAGAACTGGGCATGTTTATAGGTGTGGATTAAGTGTAATGTGTCTCCCTTTATTTGTCTGCAGTCATTTTTGTGTTAAAATCAAGCTACCTGGTGCTCAGTGAGTTGATAGAAAGTGTCATGGACCTGTAGGAGTCATTTAGGTTAGAGAAGACTGTTTATCATTTCTGTGTGATGTTCCTGTTCCATGAGAAGAATGACAGTATCATTTTAATTCTTCACAGAG
>WYDI02023094.1:23853-80654 GCA_009867235.2 Psittacus erithacus
GAAGACTGTTTATCATTTCTGTGTGATGTTCCTGTTCCATGAGAAGAATGACAGTATCATTTTAATTCTTCACAGAGGAAAAGGGAGGCAAGAAAAGAAAGAAACAGAAGCAGAAGCTATTGTTCAGCACCTCTGTTGTTCACACAAAGTAATTCTGCTGTTCACAAGAAGTTTCCTCTCCTGGTTTTCTTTTCATTTTGCTTTGTTTTGCTGCTATAGTTTAAGTATTTAAATTTGAACAGACTAAACTTGTGTTTCCAGGGCTTCTAGGGGGTTCAGGAGGAAACCATGAACAGTATATGTCAAAGTGAGATCTTCTGATTCCAGCTGCTTAATCAGTTCATACTCAAACAACGTTTTGGAAGAAAGAACCCAGAGACAAATCAGCCAAGGTCTCTAGTGTGTGCCAGCTTGGTTCTTTTGGCCTAGCAGGCAGTATGAAAGTCTTACACCTGTATGGCACTGCCAGAATACTGCAATATCACCTAAGTGAAATGCAGAGTCTTTATTTCCCTAGAAGTACTCACGGGCAGAAGTCCACCTGACTGTGACAGCGGCGTTGTTTCAGTGAAGCTGTCACACTGCTCTCTTGGGAAACTGCTGCACTGGAAATGGGCAAAAGAGCTTACTGGCTTTAGAGTGTTAGCTGCTATTATCTGTTCTTTTTCTAAAGAGTAAGAATTCCTCCTGTTCTCCTGGCTTGGAAAGATTTAAAGCTGAGGTGAGCATAGAGCGGAACTTGGCTGCTTGGTTTTGAAGTGACTCTTGATGGATTTGTGTATTTGAAATGTGTCCTGGTGCTGGTGGTGGAAGGCACCTCCTGGCTTCTCTCAGTTGTTCAACTCTGGTTTAATGTGGGTGAGTGAGGCTGCTAATTTTTTCTCTTTTCTGCCAGCTATGGGCTGCATATTCTTTGTAACCTGATCATCTAGAATAAACACTCCACCCTAGGGCTCTTGTAACTACCTGAATGATGTTTGGACACTAGCTGCTCTGGAATTGGAAGAACAACTGATAGCTGGAGTCTGTAGTGAACTTTATCCCCCAGCAAGAAACTGGGTTCTTTGTACTGGGATAAGGGCCTGTATGCTTGGTTCTGGGATGTAAGCTGGTCTGCACTAAGCACCTCAGGCTGTAACCATGTCTCTTCTGGACCCCTCCCCACTCTTTCTTTGGGTGGTCACATTCTGCACTGCTTGTGGTTTGATTTGAGCTTATGAATTCAGTGGTGTGGATTTTGTTGAATAAAATGAACTATAGGTGTCATGTACCAGTCAAGGCCAACAGTTGCAATAAATCATATGCACATGCACTTAGAGTACTGCACGCTCCCTGAGCTAGAGCTGAACTGTCACACCAACACGGAGCACAAGAACATGTAGTTGCACAGATTTAAATCTTGCCTTCCTACTGACAGAATTCATGCCAGGGAGCTGGTGTAAAGTACCACACAATTCACAGCGTGAGACTGATGGTGTCTTCTGTTATCTTTGGCCCCACTTGCACCCATGGTCTGCCTGTATGCACACATGCTGTAAAAAGCTGATGTGCTCCTCCCTTTGACACTGGGTCTGATCTGAGAAAGGACGAGTGTGTTAGATACCCGACTCCAGGAGTCACAGACACCACTGGCAATCATTGGTTGTGTCTCTATTTAAGGGCTTTATGTCAATACACTGATTTTGAAGCAACAGGCTCCCAGTTATACCAGTGCTTCCTTGAGGAACTTAAGTATGTGTGCATGGAAGCCAGTACTGCAGAGTATACTTCACAAAACTCTCTATGTGGCTGTGAACCAGAAAGAAGGGGGAGAGGGGAGAGGTGAAGAATATTTCAACTGCAACAGGAGGATAGAGGAAACACCTGCAAAACATTATTTGAAAGCAGCTTGACTTCACGCTTGGTCACAATTAACTACACTGGATGGAAAGACAGCACAGCTTGGCAGGAGATTGCAGAGAAACTGAGACAAGATGCAAGTGGTAACACATCTTGCTGTTAATGCTTTATGTGCTCTTGGAGAATCTTGGTGAGGGCAGAGAAAGCAATCAAGTGAGATAGATTCAAGTATGCCATTAACTGCATTCACAGTACCATTGGGTTCCTATTTGTACTAGTTATTTTAAGCCATGGAACAGGAGTAACTACTTAGTGTCTAACCAGTATCTGTTGTGTTCTATTATCTCTGCACATTTATAGTCAACTTTTCTTTGCATTGGGAAGGGAGACAGAGTAACTGGAGCTGGTGTAACTCGCCTCTGCATCTCACAGGCACTAGAGCAAGGGAAATGATGTGGGCAGGGAAGACTGTCTCTTCTGCAGGTGCAGTCTCCACAGGACAGTATCTTCAAGTTGTATCTTGTTTTCCTATGGATTCAAGAGATAATACCAGCAATGCTACTTTCTTGTAACTGATTGGTGTAAACATAATAAATATCTAAGCAGTACTTGTACCTATGAGTTTTATAATGGGTTGGAGTTGAGCATTACAGCTCTGCTTTGGGCTCCGTGTGATCTCTGCTCCTGTGTAACAACTGATGCTTTTGTAACTCAAAGCAATGGATAACCCTGTGGATAACATGCACTTGAAAGTAAAGAGGGTTAGGTGTTAATCCTTTTTCTATACTGAAAAAAAACTAAATTCCTTCTCTGCCAACTGCCTAATGCTTTTACCTCAGCATGAAGATCACATTGTGCTGCTCCACTCCCTTTGGAGTGCAGGTGATTTGACTCAAGTGAAACAGGCAAGTAGCCTCCTTGAGAAAAAACTGTATTTTATTTTATTTAAAAACACTTGCAATGGGGGAATGAAGTCTGATGCCTTTTCTATCCTTTGTTTTGCTTAACACTGAGGATAACTTGACCATACAAGTACAGGACAGAGGTGAGCAGTAACAAGTAATGTTCAGTCTGTATCTGTGCCATCATCATCTTCATTTCCACTTAGACACTGCTCTTCTGTAAGGGAACAGCTCAAGAGGGACTTCTGTACACACCGTCTTTCCTCTGCAATAAAGAGAGCAACAGGGGCTGAATACTTGATCTCTTCACGTACACTGGAATATTCTCAACTTCTAAAGAAAGGAGTATTCCTTAGTTCAAGAATGCAGAAGTAGCCCAGCATATCCCACAAACCCCCTGCAACTGAGGCTGCAGTTTAGGAAAGCAGCTGCAGGAACTCACCTTCATTTGTACAGCTTTGCAGCAACAGCAGCAGCTGTCTTCTGTTATACTCAATTAGGAATTTCTGACATGTTCTTATGGTACCTGTAGGAGTCACAAGAACAATCTATAACAATCTAGAAGCCCAAGTGGTTCAGAGCTGCTAGTATGTTTTCCAAAGCTTATTCCATCAAGTGACAAGTACCCCCAAGCATCAACTTCATTAATGCCAGTGCTAAGAAGGGACTGTAGACTTCATTTCCTCACTGTTGAGGTTAAGTGGGGGAATAATAACTTCTAACATACAGTGCCTGTTATTTGCCCTAAGTGGTTAATTTTCAGGACATGGACAATACACCTTTTAAAAGAAGATAATGTAATAGAGTATTTGCTGCTGTGGTTTTGTGTTCAATGCAATGAAGATCTGAGGAGAGGCTAGTGAGGGCTTCACCAAAATACAGCTGCCTGTTCCTTAGATCTGATGGAGTTAAGTTAGGGTTGCGTGTGGTGTACCCATGGCACCACAGCAGGCAGAGGGGCTTCTCCCATGCTAGAATGTCTGGAAGGTGCGGTTATGCTCCACGGGCTCCCTGCGGGCACCAAACCCTGCCCCCGGGGCGGCTGAGGCTGACCTCCGACGTGCAGCGTGTTGAGGAAGCAGGGGTACCGCTGGTTCCGGCTCTCCAGCTGCCTCACGAACGGCAGCGCGGAGCAGAGCAGCCGGTACGAGTCCTTGCGGCAGCGCAGCAGCACGGTCCCGGTGTAGGCGTTCAGGTACTTCACTGCGGGACACACACGCGGCCGTGAGCCCGGACCCCCGCGCTCCCCCAGAGGAGCCGCCTCCCGCCCCGGGCGCGCCGCGGCACCTGTGAAGGAGATGGAGCAGCAGGCCAGCCCGAAGTCCCCGTGCACCCTGCCGATGGCGTCCCTCACGGCGAGGCCCACCGCGCGGTCCTCGATGCACTGCCGGCACCGCGGGTCCTCCGAGACCACCTCGCACAGCACGTACCTGCAGCGGAGCCCCGTGTCAGCGGCGCGGCGCGGCGCGGCCCGACCCGGCCCGGCCCGGCCCGGGCCCGCGGGGCCGCCTCCCAACTCACCTGTTCTTGAACCGCACCATGGCGGCGGCGGCTCCCGGCGCGCACGGGCGCTGCCCTTAGCCAATGGGCGAGGCGCCCCCGCGAGCTGCAGCCAATCGCCGTCGTGTAAAGGCGGGGACAGAGGGAGGACTTCCCGGGCCCGCCCGCCTTCATCTGCCGGCGGCAGAGCGTGCGCATGCGCGCTGCGCCCCTCCCCGCCTCGAGCCGCCGGCCGGTCTGCCGGGGCGGCGCGCGCCGCGACCCCGCCGCCTTCCCGCGCCCTGCGCGAGGGGGCGCTCGCGGCCCGCGCCTGAGGAGGCTCGCGCCCGCGGGGAGGCTCGCGCCCGAGGGGGCTCGCGCCCGAGGGGAGTTTCGCGCCCGAGGAGAAGCTCGCGCCCGAGGAGGCTCGCGCCCGAGGGGGGGCTCGCGCCCGAGGGGAGGCTCGCGCCCGAGGGGGCTCGCGCCTGAGCGGAGGCTCGCGCCCGAGGGAGTTCGGCGGCCGCGGTGCGATGGGCTCGGGGCAGGCGCGTGCCTCCCGTCGCTGCGGTGCTTCAGCGCACCTCGGCCGAGCCCCGCTTTGCCCGGTGCCGGGGAGCCTGCGTGAGGCGGGCGGCACGTCCCGCCCTCACACCGCTGCTGCGAGCGAGGGGCGCCGCGGGAAGGCCCTGAGGAGGCGGGCGAGGAGCGGCGGCCTCCTGCTGCGGGAGGGGAGCGTCCGGTACCTCCCCTGTGCTCCGCTTTCGCTGCCTGATCAAACTGCGCTCCGCGGTCCGTAGCTCCTCAGGCTCCAGGTATGGGGTGCTTTGGGATAGGTACGGGCTGCCTAACAAATGAGAACACATTGTGGAACGGAGTAGTCGATTTCAAAGCTGTGATCTCTGGCACGGTCGGAGGAAGCAAGGAGTGCTCTTGGAAAAGAAGAAACAGGGGAGAGGGGAATGGGAGTAAGGAAAAGATAGGAGATGGGCGCCTGGATGTGAGGTGGAGAAAGAACCAGTTAGGGTGGCACAGGAGGAACACTTCCACTGAGGTCCCTGGAGCCAAATCACACGCGGGTGCTGAGGCACTATACTACATTGAATTTAATTTAAAGTGGGAACTCATTGCTAATTCAGAGTGGAAACATCTTCTTTAATGACCCTAACTCTAGACAAAGAAAGCTGTGATAAACCCAGTGGAAATCCTGTCCTGGGTGATAAACTCCTGCCCTCTGAAACAGATGCCTGTTCCGCTGCTCTCTTTCTCTGTTATCTCCTCTCTCCGTCACCTGTGATCCCATTTTTGTGACACATTTTTCTGAGGACTGCAGAAAGTTGCCTGGGATAAAACCACGTAAAATCTGGTATGAACTTTGCAGGAGGCTTTTTCATGCGGGCCATGAAGGAAGGGGCTGGGGAAGTTTGTTGGTTTCTGAGAACGGTGCAGATAGAAGCGTTTTCCCAATGTGAGATACTGCCCTGCGCTCATCTGCCGTACTGCTCTGTGTCTTAGTATCCGAACTGGGATCCAGCTGTCATCTGTTCCAGCTGTCAATACAGTGAGCTCCTAGGTGATAAACTATCCTTGCTTTTTTGAGCAATAGCAGAGTCCATGAACATTCCCATGTATTTTCTTTGTGGGATGAGGTCTTGGCTTTTAGCCTTTCAGCGTGCCTGTCAAGGTATGTTTGCCTGCTGCCCCTGTCTTTGTAGTGGCATCCCCCATCCTGCCTTTTAGCTGGTCTCAAGTAGCCCTGTGCTGCTTGGGTTACTCTCGTTCATGCCCTCCCTTGTTTCCTTCTTTTTGCAGAGGCAAGCTGGGGCTCTGACAAGCAGGCCATGTGAGTGCACTCTGCCCTGTAATCCAATAGGACATGTGCACTGTGCATGCTATGGGCTGGACCTTATGTATAGTGAAGGCCTCTGTTTTCAGCCCAGAAGGCTGATTAGGAGTGATGCTGTGCAAAGAGAGGGCAATGTTGTAAGAGAGCTCTGTCCTGCTTCATTTCAGGTAGGGTATTGTCTTTAGTTCCCTGTTGTTGGTTTGGAGGATGCACGGAGCTGACCTGAGCCACCACTGCTCCCCGTGCAGTCACTGCCTGTGTTAGTACAAGCCGTGTTGGTGCAGTCAGGCTTCACGAGTTGCTGAGCTGACAGCACAGGTCTAAAAGGTTACAACATGTTTGTTTCCCCACCTCCTCACTCCCATTCCCTGCCAGCTTTGCTGTATCGATTCCAGTGTCAGTGATTCAAGAAACTGCTGCAAGTGATGGTGAGTTACCCAGTCAAGGTGGGAAAGAACTGTCTCATAAGAAAAGATCTGAGGGAGAAAAAGATCAGAAAATGCTATTTAAATTGAAGAGTGGCTCAAGAGACTTGCCAAGAGAGAGGATGAATGTCTCTCCTGCAGACTTGGAGAGACAATGTGGCCTCAGGATACCTTATCAAATAGAAATTATGGAGAAGAGAGTATGTGAGGACAGGGGAAATAACATGCACCGTCTATACACATTAGAGACAATTTGTAAAGCAGTTTGAGAACATTGAATAGAAGGTTCTTTATCAGCTTTAAGTGCACATCAATGATTGTCCAGTAAAGTGGTGCTGTGAGAGAGGTGCAGGAGGAATACTGAGATCTTGTTCTCCCAGCTTGTGTTGTGTGTGGTAGCATACCTGTAGAGGAATTACTCCAAATCAGTCTGGGTTGGGTTTATTACCCTTTTAGTTCATGATTTAATATTGTACTACAGGCTTGAAGATAGACTCTTATTTTAGATTTATATGGCATTTGGAATCTCCAGATTGTGGGTTACATTGCATTTGTACTGTGAGGAATTAATTCTGCTAATAAGCTGCAACAGAAATCATGATTAATTAATATGTTTTGTTGTATTCAGCCAGCTCTTAGAGTTTGTATGTATTTGCTATCATTAAAATTACCAGCAAATGTGTTCATTGAAAAAACATACTGTGTATCAGTTAGGGAATTGTTGCACTCTTTAGGTAGGATGTTTCCATTTTACAGATGAGGAAACTGAGGTATAGGGGGATTAAACAGTTTATTCATGGCAAATAGCTGTCAGTCTGGAAGTACAGAGCAAGGACATAATGTGAGTAGAGGGTACCATTGTATTAGTGCATATTGTATTGAAAGGTAGGTCTTGTATGTTGCTTGTATGTATGTATATGCATAAGGTAGACAAGTAACTACAATACAGAGTAAAATTAGGAGGCACTGGTACTCCATTCTTGTGATACTACAATTTGATCTTCCGTGCATAGCCAAAAACATGATTTTTGCTTCCCCGTGGAAGCACAGAATTGAATTTGCAATCAGGTGCAGTATCAGAGTTGGGGGTGACAGCTACATTTTGTTCCACTGAGTGCACATTGCATCCCCAGATAACCCTGCAGTCAAAAATACAGAACAATCTGGCTAAAATTAAAACTGCGTCTTAAATCCTCTGTCTGATGTTGCCTGAAGCTTTTTGTTCAGTTTATCTTGACAAGGTCACTGAGACAGAAGGGTGCATTCTGTGAGCATATTGGCCTGGAGTCTTCCATGCAGATGCTTTCAGTTAACATTTGGGACATTCTGCCTTCAGCCCCTTCCTTTTTACTCCCCCATCTTCTGTATCTCTCGACTCCTTTTGAGCTCAGGACCCCTCAGATCAGTACACATAAGAATAAAATCTCCTTTTTTAGCACATTAACAGGTAATCACTAATCACAACCTTTCTGAGCACCTAAGCTGCCAAGGGCCAGAGCCTGCTGGTCTGTCAGCTGGAGTTGCCACGCGTGTGCCAGCAGCGCTGCCCTCATCTTTGCTGTCAGCCTGCCATGTGGAATATTTGTCTTGTAAAACCATGCATTTGAAGCAAATTCTCTTTCTGCCTCTTGCAGTGGCTTGCTGTGTCTTGGACAACTCACTGTCCTGGTTTCACTTCGGATCAAAATACTGAATTCATGTTTCTTTGATTTTTACATATATGCTGGCCCTAAATTTCCAAGTTTTATTTTCTTCTGGTAATAATTGCAAATACTTTACTCACAGATACACGTTAAAAATAAGTAAAGTGTTCACTTGGGTGTTGTTTATTATCCAGTATAGTAAAACTGGTTCTATATAGGAGAACTCTGTAGGCAGCCCACATTTCATTTGCAGCAAGCTGCTGCAAAAGCAAACAGCTGTTTTCAAACTAGTTCATTAAAAAAAGGCAAAGACTAGAATATTAGTTTACATAGTTCAGGATTCTGTTTTCCCTTTCTGCATTAGGGAGCACAGACTGAACAGTAGGCCACATAAATTACACATAATCTGCTGTGTAAAAACCCCACATATTTAATACCTCCTTAACAGGGATGTTAAGATGGATTAATTATTCTTTGTTCTGGTCTCTGAAGATAGAGGGTAATTACTATTAATTATGTGTAATTGAAAAATTGCTCCTTCACAAAGAATCCGGTAGCTTTAGTGGGATTTAAATGCTTGCTACCTATAGGGAGGCCTACAACATTCCATAATGTTATGTCAAAAACTGCCATAAACTTAAGAATGGTCTCAGTAAGTCTTACTCACTTTCCAGCCTGCACTTGAGAGCGGGGTTTTCAGAGATAACAGATCTCAGAGCATGGTGGTGAGACATGACTCTTTTGTTCTGTGCTGAATGGCACTTAAACAGAAGATACAATTTGTGAGGCTGCAAGATGCTGCTGCTGCAGGACTTGTCATCGATAAATTTCCAGAAACCTGTGGAAACAACCACAGGGAAACCAAAGGGGTTATTGGAAACCAACAAACAACAATAATGACAACAACAAAACAAACCCTTGAGCTTGCCAGTCTGGGAAGGAAGCTTTTGAAAAAGGGAAAAATCCAAGCCGTGATTCTTTAGTAACCAGAATATCCCCTGTGGGGAAGCGCAGATAGTAGAGGTGTGTGACTGCTGGGGGAGCAGCCACTGTCTGAGCATTCACACAGCGTTCAGGGAACTGCACACACACCACCGAAGACTTAACTGCCAGACACTCAGCAAGACGTGCTTCCTCCTCCTTCAGGTTTGACCCTAGGTTTCCTGCAACTGAATCTAGACATCCAATTCCAGGAAAAAATAATTCAGTGATTGAGTGGTGCAGCACAAGGAGCAGTTTAAGCTGAATGCCCCTGGAGAGGGATTCCAGACAAAGAAACTCCTGGGCAAAGAATACTCACCCCTCACCTGCTGCTTTAGTCCAGTGGCAATTTTTGGTCTGGGGTCTTCTAGCACCTTATTGGATTCTTTCTCCATCTCCATACAGGCAGATCATTAACTGTTCTTATATTGTGGAGTTGCAGCTTCTGCTAATGGTTGTAGCCTACTTACCTTCTGGTTTGCACTTCTTGTGCAGCAGCTGGTCAGCAGAGCATTGGGACACAAAAAAGCTTCCTAGACCTCAGATAAACATTACTTAGCAGTAACTAAAGCATCAGTATGTTATCAGTTCTTCTCAAGCTAAAGACAAACCACAGCACTGTACCAGTTACTAAGAAAATTACTAAGAAAATTAGCTCTATTCCAGCTGAAAGCATATTTAGGTGAAAGACTGCAACTTATGGCTACGGCTTCAGCAAATCTCACTACTCATGCTAAGCAAGCAGCATGTTAAACCACACAATATTATTATACCTCCAAGTGACTCATTCTATTTAAAACTTATTTATTTGAGCTAAACAAGACAAAGAGTAGAGAATATGTTGAGATACTTGAATTAAGGTGAAACAGAAAGGGGCAGAGCACTTTCAGTTATCCAAGATTAGTAGATTGGTTAGCCTGAGACCTGCAATTCCTTACTGTCCCATCGAGTTCTGGTTTTATTTACAAATCCTCAAAATATTTAGGTGTGAGCTTCCTTTGATTTCCTTTTGACTGAAGACAGTAACATTTTTCTACTTCAGTAAATTATTGAGTTGTTATCCACTTAAATAATATAATACTTGAGATAACAGAAGCTCTTATGGCATAGACATAGCCTACCCTGAGCCACCGCCTTCACATACAAGTTGGTGTTGAGTCTAAAGAGGTGTAGAGAAACAAAACTGATGTGTCCAGTGTTGCTTGTCTTGCAGATCTTTGCTCTCTGCTTTTTCCCTCCCCTGATTTCCCATGTGCAGTTTAAGCCAGGGCCCTACTTTATGGTAAGATGTGTCTGCTTATGCTGCCTTATACTGAAAAATCCTTTCTCTATGTGGCTTTATGTTTAACTCCAGCAGCCTAGAGCAGCGTAGGATCAGAGATGTCTTCTGCAGAGCACTTGCCTCCCTAATGAGGGAGGCAATGAAAAACATTTTCCAGTGCATCCATCACCCCACACTGTGGTGCTGAGGCAGGAGGACAGGCATCCTGGAACAACCTTATACAATCCATGCCTGTTCCCTGGCTCTGGCAGGGCAGCCACAAGCATGCAGGGCAGGAGGGAAGCTGCAGTAGAGCTGCTCAGTGGGGTATGGCCAAGGGCTCCCCTTGGCAGCTGCAGGGTCTTGGCTTGTACCAGTGTCAGCTTTGTGCAAGGAGTATGTCAGTCACTGACTAGTTGGGGCACACAGGTCTCAACTCTTTGCCTGACCTACTCTGGCAGAGACCTCCCCACCTGTCTGTTCTTGCCTAGATCAAATTTTAGCTGCAGCATCCTGCTGACTGGCACACTAAGTGAAATGAGTGCACATTTGGGTGGAGAGAAACAGCAGTGACTCTTATTTCTGCTGTGCGGACTGGGGGTGCTCACAAAGACCAGTAAGTGCAATCAGACTTCCAGAGGCAATAGTTATTATAGATTGAAGGAGACAAAAAGCACTGGAAGCATCTGACCTATTTCAGGAAGCTTGCTGGGGCTTTTTGTTTTTATTTTGTTCAATATTATTTGTTTCTAAATATGTACTTGCACCTGCCTGAAAGAGACTGTAAATATTTGTCACTTTTCCTAACTATATGCACTGTGAAGACCGGCAAACCAGAAAATATCTTGCTGCATTTGCTAGGCTGACTCCACCAGCTGCCCTGAGGGTAAGGGGATTGGAGTTGCTCTTGAGATGACTTCTGCCTGGTGCTAGTTGGTCCCAAGGTAAAGCTTCTGATGATGCACATAGCAACCTCTTTGCAGTGCTTGATGGCAGCTGCAACGCTGAGACGATTTGAGGGCAACTGACCCAGGACACATCCCTCAGGCCACTCTAGTAAAATTCCATAGTGCTCATGCTGGAACTCAAGCAGTTGTTGCTATGTGACCTTCTTTATCCTTGTTTCATACCTGTGATGCTTAAAAGATCATGTTTATCCTGCTGTAACATTAGTGACTTAATTAGAGCTGAATTTGGTCCTACGGCCTCTGAACATGAGCAGCTTCCATCAAGTCATCTAAAGGAGCAGATCTGGTTTCTTCTTTCTCTCAGTATTGGTGGCATCTGGTTTCATTTTCCATCTTTCCTAAGGGAGCTCACTTTTCCCCACATTTCAGCATATGCCTGTTGTATGTCAGCACCCCGGGCTGCCTGTGACTCCTTGCCAAGGCGAGTACCACTCTTCCAGCCAGCAAGGTGCAAGATGGTGTAGAGACAGAACGTGAGGCACATCAAGAATTGGTGTTGTGAACTGTGTGTAGCTTAAAACTAGTACCTGCTTGTGAGTCAAGAAACTAAGCTGCAGCCAGTGAAGTGTGGGCTGGTTTTGGTTTGGGTTTTTTAATGCGTCTGTGTAGGATGTGTAGAGCTAGCAAGATTTTCACCCTGTAGTGTCACAGGAGCCAGTGTTTTTGCACTGCATGGTTCCTCTTTGTTGATACCATAATGGGCACCTAAAGGACTTCTCAGGGTAAATAACAGGGTGGGCAGTGCTGATGAAATAGCAAAGCTAGCAGAGGACATGCTACTCCCACCATTGTAATTTAATGTCCAGCACTGTCTGCATGACATCCCATTTATTTGTAAATGTGCTGAAGTGGGAAATTTTCTACATGTGATGGTTTGTCTCCAGGAGATGGATTGATTCTTTTCACTTGTCCTACCTCTTCTTCTTCCCTGTCCCTACCCCAACCACTTGGCCTAAACATACTTCCCTCAGCTTTCTTTGCGGCACACAGACAGCTATTTAAACAATAATTATAAGGTTGGTTTTTTTTTAAGATGTAGGATTTTAAAAAAGAGTAAGATGATGATTTTTAGTGTTTATTAGATTCCTGTAAAACACACATTCACCTTTAGCTCTCAGCATTTTTATATCTATTGCTATGCATATAGATCTATTGCTTGGAAAAGCACATAGGCTCTGTTGTTTCTCTATTATTATAATCTTACCTAGTATAGTAAGATCAACGTCTGTGAGTCAGATCACAGACATTAACAAAATAATGTAAAAATAAGTTTATTTAGTTAATTTACTTAAATTATACATCCTGAGCTCTTTTATTCTGGGGACTGCCAGGGTGCAGGTGTTTCTCTGGAAGCGTGGGGGCTGTGCAACCTCATTAGGCTTTTAATAGTCTCTTAGTAGCAGAGACTGGTGCTGTCACCTTATAGTGAAGCTCTTCTTTCAATAAAACTGAACCAGTTTATAGCACAGATACAGAGCTCCCTGCTCCCATTCACGGTCCCTCCTACTCTACCCCATATTCTCCAACAGAAAGATACCACAGTGACAAACAGAAAATTTAAGGACAGTGACTGAATCTCAAGTTCAGTTCTTTAGTGTCTCACACATTATAGCTTCATAGAGGAGGTGATGTTTAGAGGACAGGGTATAACTAACTTTAGATTAAGTAATGGACTTCAGGACTTCACATCCAAGCAGACTTTCTGGCTGTCAGTGCCATGTAACCATGTCACTGATATCCAGTCTGATGTTTTCTTTATTATTATTCATAAGCTGCCATGCTGAACAGCAATCAAACTTCTCAGGCTGCGCCGTCTTGGGGATTATCACACTTGCAGGGTGGTTAAAGTCACTTTGCCTGGAGTCTTCTGCCTCTGCAAAGTGCCCAAGGCTAATCGCTGTGAAATGTGACGCCTGTCATGTCTTCTTTTTCAAGTATTCACTGTCATTCACTAAAAGCTTTAACATCTGTTATTACATGGTAATCCTCCCGCATCAGGCTTCCGAATGAGAAACTGGTGGAGCCCAGCAAGGTATGGCTCAGCCTTCGTTTGCATCATTCCCAGCATGCCAAGGCAACTTGCTCTCCCTTTGGAAATCATTAATAAGCAATAAGAATATTATATAAGCTGGCATCTTTTTTTAAACCACGATAATTTCAACTGCTATTATAATTAGGACGAAGATGAGAATTTGAGCTGAGGGAGGGAACAGACAAAGGATTAAGTCGTTCTCCACCATGACGTTAGAAAGTGGCTTTGTCTGTTATATCCGAGTTTGGACAATAATGGATACGCTTTAGGCACATGAAGAGACAAATAGACAATTTACTTAAAAGTATTAATCCTTTTCATCCTGAAATGTTCTCTCTTGCCTTTATAAATAGGATCACAGCTTTCTAGTCCACTTATATTCTGACTAACTGACTCTGTAGACAAAGTCTGAAAAGCAGTATATGTCTGTGTTGTATCCTGATAACTATCAACTCCACAGTGGGTCATGTAAAGCAGACAAAAATGTTCTGTTGCTGGGAATATCTGTGTTTAAGTCAGAGTGACTGCTGCTCATTGTGACTACAGTGTATCACTCACCTCACAGGAGGCATGGCCTCTTGCAAAGCAGGTCCCAAGCCATGACATAGATCAGATCATAGAATCATAGAATCAGCTAGGTTGGAAAAGACTTTTAAGATCATCAAGTCCAACAGTTGGTGTGATACTTTAATGAAGAAAGGTTTAGTGTCTGGATTGAGCAGGCAGGATTTGCTGGAGGAGGAGGACCAGGTGGAAGTATGGGTTATAGATGTAACTAATAGGGCTACTTTCTTTGGAATAGGGAAGATTTAAAAAGTCACTTGTCAAAATAATGTTCTCTTTACCACTGCAGCAGCCCTTGGATCTGAGCATGTTCCTGATGTTCCCCCTCACTCACATGCACAAACACGGGGAGGCAGGCGGGAGGAGGCAGCTGCACTGACACTCTATGGGGTTTGCAAGAACACGATGGCAATTTAGCAGAACGATTAAAAGATTACAAACATTTATTAATAGCTTTGCTGCTGCAGCAGCTCTGCCAGAGAAGTCTTCCTTCCTCAGGGATGCTCTTAGTTCCTGCCTGTTCCCTTCTAGAGCTTTAGGAATTGAAAAGTCAGGTTTGGACTCAGATTTGGTTTAAAGCTGCAGTTACACACCATACTGCAGACTCAGGAGGGGGAACGGGGGAACCTGAGTGTGAGAAAGAAACAAGAGAAAGTAATGCAGAGCGAAAAATAAATAATTTTGTATTTTCTGCTCTTTACTTGGCCTTTTTCATCTTCCCTGTGCTCCTCTCCCACTTTCTCATTGCTCTTATTTGCCCACTCCTTCTCTCCCTTGGGACAGAGTGACTTTTTGTTCAGTTCACTGGTGCTAGATTCAGATGTGGGTCTACATCTCTCTGTTTGATACTGTCTAACAAAATCATTGAGACAGGTATAAAAGCAGTAGTGGAGAGGTTGAGCACAGAGTTCTGCAGAGCAATCCGGTTTCCTGACATGAGCTCAATCAGTTCTGTGGTTCTCATGGCTGTGGCATTGTCTCTTCAGATTTTTTCACCTTTAGTATTGGGAAAAGAGAGGAGGTAAAGGTTCAATACCAAAAAAAAAAAAGAAATGAAAGGGCAATTGGTTGAACAAGATATCATCTCGTACTGCATGAGTGATCCTGCTGAGCAGCAGTAAGCCCTGCAAATGAGACGGGCAATTCTGATGTTTGAGTGCACAGTATCCAAGACATTTTTATCCCACAGACTAGATGATGATGACTGACTGATATAAGTTTGCAGCAGGAGGATACTTATCCTACGCATATAGTGACCTCCTCCAGATTCCTATTCACAGTGGAATAATCAGTTTCTTTCACTTTTTTTTTTTTGAACTGGGTCCTAACAGAAACTGAAATGTCTGGACAGCCTAAAAGGAATAAATTTTTCCTGCTAAGCAACGATGACAGCAGATATAAATGCTCATGTCCCTGTCAGTTTCTAAAATCCTGCTTGCAACTGAGCAGGATGACAGCACACCCCAGCCACGGCTTTTCCCATAGAGCATGGCCAAGTGACTGGATGTGCCTCTGGGCATCAGGAGCTGAGCTTGACTTTTCAGTTCCATAAGGAAGATTTTTCTTCTGTTCACACACACAGTGTAATCATGCCACTTGGCAATGTAAGAAAAATCTCATTGCATAAGCATTACATCTCTGCTTACTGCAGTAGAATCGGCAGAAGGGAAAGTAAGTGGAGCCGGTGGATCAGAAAGGAAAAAAAAAGGTGATGGAGGCAAGGTGCATGAAAGAAAATAGAGTCGAGTTGTGAGTCTTGCATTATTCTTACCCTGATTTGGGTTGCTTTGGTTTTTTTTGAACTGTTTCCCTATTCCTTGAAGTTTTCAGTTAAAACATTTCTTTCATCAGTTTTCCTGTGTGCTGTCCAATTTGGAACTTGGCTAGCATGAATTTTTGTCTATTGCAAGGGGGTATTGCTTATGAAAACCAACTGGTTATCTCTGTCGACTTTGTATACCATGCTTTTCATGGCATGATCTGGGAAACTGCACAACCTGGGAGTGTTAGCCCCCCCAGAAAACCTCCTTCCTTAGGATGGTTAAGGAAAATCTGTGTTTCTGGAGAGTTTGCAGGCAGCCTCTAGGGCCTTACAAAGCTCTGCTTTTCTAGGGAGTGAGTGTAATACTCTGAATAATCCTGGCACAAAAGACACAGAACTCACCTGCAGTTGTAGCTGATTTCATGACTGTATTTGGGCTAATTGCTTCTTCACTGTTTATCTTTAGGAGCTGGAGTTCCCTGTGCTCAGAAAAGGTAAAGAATGACACAGATGAGGATGAAGCAGACCTGCAGGTTGGACAGGTACCTGCTCTCAGGTGAGAAAGGATATAGATAAGATCCTTCAAACACAGCTCAACAGAAGAAACTACTTTCAGAGATACTTTTTCTGTCTGTCTCTCTTCTTGTTTACTGATTGCAAATGGCAGGCCTGTAGTAGCAGCTATATTGCTTCAGCTGCTCTGTCACAATTCTCACCCTTTCCTAGCAGTAGCTATTTCATTTGTGTTGGTTTCAGTATCTTTAATTTCCAAGGTCGATGTGTGTGATAACAAGAGGATACCTTGCAGTCTTGGGATAGTCAGGATATCCGTTGGTGGAATTGTTTTGTTGGGTTTTTTCATGTCCTGAAAGGCTGATTTGGGATGTGTTGGCCTTTATAAATATTTAAAGCAAGAAATTGCATTTCATCAGTATTTCTTCTGCTCCCATCAGAACCTCAACTCTCACTAAGGCTCTTGCTTCCCATATACGTCATTATATTTTTATTAACTATTTTCTGGCTCATTAATAAAAAATACATATTTTACTTCTTAATTATGAGAACCACCATCTTCTGTTATGGAGTAGTCACTGTAGCCTTTGCCATTCACTGTAGCCATTTGGCATTCCCTCCCATTGTTAGGACAGATACTTCCTCTGGGTACACTGGTCCTATCTCTTGAAGCAATTGGAATTGTATCTTTGCAAATGAACAAAGAATTTGCTTTCTGTATATTGAGATATCTCTCTATGTCCTGCATCTTATACTGCCTACTATGTCTGCATCCAGGTGGCACGTAACAGCACTACAGCTATGGTTAAAATAACCTGCACTGAGATTCAAATACAATAAAGGACCCAAAGTGTTAAGTTTCTGAATTGATAAATACATATACATATATTAGTGGGGCTAAAAAAATCCCAGAATGCTAAGAAATTATGTAAATTCCAGGAGTTCACCTATTCTGTCCTTCTCCCATCATAAAGGAAGATGAGGTTTGACTTTCGTACCAGGGGACTGACTTTTGCGATTTCCTTTCTTAGTCGTTGTACAACACAGGAGATGGGGTACAACACACTAGGGTACAGCTCAGATACATCCTTGAGATATAGTTAACCTGCAGTTGTGAAGCTTGGATTCCACAGAGAGGCTAAAGGAATACAGTGATCAATAGTGATGTGGCTAGATCTTTTCTAATGGCAAAGTTTAGAGAGGAGAGAAAAAATGGTGATGAGCCTGCCCCTTCTGCAAGGTGAAAATAAGGTGAGGATCTTCTGTTGCTACTCATGATACAGGAACATTACAAGAGAAAACAGATATTCTTCTTTGCGTCCTTGTTTGGAAATAGAGAAGAAGTGATAACGAGGAAAGGGAAGAGAGGATAAAAGTGATAGGAGAAAGAGAAATTGTCCTTGTATGGGTGACAAGTACTAGCAAGTAACTTTCTAAGTGCTGAGAAAACGGTAGAAAACAGGAGGGGTCTGTTCAAGGTTTAGGTTCTTACATGGAGTAAGTGTATTTTGTTTAGGAAAAAAATCATTAAAGATAAAATATTCCCAGACAACATGAATATAGAAATGATGGGGCTGCACATGATGAACCCGCAAAATTCTGAATTGAGTCGGATTTAAAACTCTGTCAGGACAAAGTCATGAACTTTAAACAGAATGTACTTTGTTGGTTTGATGATGACTTAAAAACTGGAGGGAAAATTAAGAGGCAGCTCATGTAAAGCTGCATCATCCTCTGCCTCCATTGAGACAACACTGTATCACCTCTCCCCGCAGCAAAACATCTGCCAGGCTTTGTCATTGTTTTGCATCACAGCATGACCTGAAAGCAAACATCCCTCTGCTGTCACTCAGTGCAGTGCCAGGGATCACTTGCAGAACTACACTGAACATACAGCTGGAGAATATTGCTCTTGTCAGCACTAGTGAATGCTGACAAACTGAGGGAAGTGAAATATATTGCTCTGGTTATTCTGTTTATGTGGATCTGCATCAACCTGACCAGTTTTCAGTTCTAATAACAGCTAAGTGTGAATTTCAGTTTTCGAGATTCTACTTGCAAAGGTTACAACTGAACTGGAAGATATTCCTTGTTGTTTACCCTGTTGTCTAGAGCTTGCTTTCTCACACAGTGCTTGAGTGAGCCACAGGTCACAACCATTAAACTTAGTTCATGGAAAACATACCAGAATCACTTTGATCACATTACCTTAAACTCTCCAGTTGAAAGAAGTGTAACACTAGGAGATTTCCTCACTTCCTAGCTCCAGATCTGGGTGGTTTTTTGTAACAGTAATAGTGGCTTTCAGGTACTGCTTGTGTTCTTCTTTGCTGTCGACTTTGCATTTTTCTCCTTCCTTGATACTCTTTTCTTCCTTTTAACCCAGTGTTGGTTTAAATTATTTGCCCCACCACATGTACTCACTCCCAACCCCTCTGCAGTCTCTGCTAATCACAGCAAATGGGTATGTTTATCTTGGATAGGACTTTACTTACTTACATAGGTGCTCATCCTATGTTCGCGAAACATCTATCTCTGTTGTCTTGGCTTGGGTAAGGATGTGTTTCAGGAGAGCTCAATTTGCCTCTGAGTAAAGCCCACATGAACAAAACAAAAACCAACTAGAATTCCTTTACTCTGGGCACCTGCCTTCTATGCAAGGTCAGGAAATCCCACCAGGGAAACGCTGCTTTCCTGCAACAAGACTAGAAGGGAGACAGCTGTCTATCAGCTCTGTGCATTGTCGTGTTTTAAAGGCAATGAATTTCTCTCATGATGGGAGAAGCAAATCTAAGTCTGACTTTTCCTGTTAGAATTCACATGTTCTTTCCTCATGGGAGATACAGAGGTGTGCCTTGTAGCACTCCTCACCTAGAGGTGAGGGTTTGTCAGCTCACGTACTTGTTAGTTCTTGTTATAACTGCTATGTTCATTCACTGAACAATGTCAGCAAATCTCATTAAGGAGAAGTTCTTTGTAAGCAGAATGAGAGGTTCACTCTCAGAGATCTTCTCAGTCCTTTCCACAACAAACCAATTACTGGGTGAGGAGCCCCATTTCCAAACCAATGTGGCATGGACAGCGGTGTGGACGGAGGAGGCTGAAGTGCCACTGCTGGTTTCTAAGCGCTCTTGATGGATTTTACATTTTTCTTATTCACAAAGTGATGTGGCTTTTGGGTGCTCATGAGTAATGAGTAGAGCTAGTTTGTTCAGTGTCTCTGTCCCCTAAGGCCACTGCCCTTTGAGAGAGAACAGTGTGTACCACTGCTTTTGGCAGCCATGCTCCCAACCTGACGCAGTCGGTTTGGGGGGGCCATGGAACCGGCAGAGATGACTCATTCCGCCTCAGTGGCTCATTGAGGAGCTGCAGGGAGAAGCTATTTATAACCAGACCTTTCAGGTTCAGTGCAGCAGCATCTTCAGCAGGAGGAGGGGGACAGGAATGGGGATGGCACATAAGATTTTTCAGGTACAGATCAACCTCACACCAGTATTGTCCCTAGAGCCACAGAGCCACCAGCTGACTTCAGCCACCCTTTGTTCCCAAGCCTTTTGCTCAGCTGTCTGAGTGCTCTGGTCCTGGTGTAAGATTCTGCTGATAACTCATCAGCTCCTCAAAGAGCAGGGAGACAACTGTGAATATCAGTGTGAACAAAATACAAACTCTTTCTACTCTAACTGCTAAGCTGGCTCTTACTGACTTTTTCTGACCCATGGCCATAGCATTATCACCTTATTTTTCCTTTGTCTCTGTCCATGTTTGTCCCTGGCTTGCCATGAAGATGAGCTCTTTTCATGGCTGTTTTCAAACAATCTTTATGTTGCCAGCAAATCCCATTTAAACCCCCTGAGGTTTCTCTCAAATACAAGCTAACATTATAATTTATAAAACTGTAGTTGGTTTTACAGTCTTGCTGTGGACTCGTTTCATCTTTAGGTGCTTCCATGACTCTTTCTGTGAAACAGAGATAATGATACCCCCTGGGTTCAGCACAGTGTACTCTATAGCTATGAAACACCTCCTGAGTGGTAATATTATCAGAGAGAGTCACAGAACAATAGGAAAGCGTATTACACACAATAGAGGACAGCATGTGTTTAAGAAAATATTTACTATGAACACATATGTCTTTGTACCTAGGTACCTGTGGCCTTTATCTTGAAGCATACATTAGAATTACTGAATTTTATGTTAAACTAAACTTCTTCAAGTTGTCTGTTCTCTTAACTGGCTTTTGAATTCAAAGCCACATAGCATCAGGGATTCTGTTGCTTATCTTGTTTTTGTTCTACCCTTTGTGCTGTTCTGAAACCAATCTGCATGTCTGGAACTGGGCTGCAGTTAGATGGCTCCTTGGCTCCTGTTGCTTCTTCCCATAGCTTAAATGATTCATATTTGGCTCTTCATCTTCCCTTTTTCTTCTCTCTACTTCTTTCTTCCTGCCCCTTCTTCACTAAGTAGACAATTGGCTCTGCAGTATATGGCTGATGCACACTTTTATGAGTGCAAAGTCAGCACATTGTTAAGGCCATTTGGTAGACCTGTAGATTTCTCTGGTGTCCTCTCTTTTGGCTGTCCTGCATCACTTGAGCTCTGGACTCAGAGCTATACTGGCCTTTTTTACACTGGGTTGTATTTATTATCTTCATACAGAAATTACTATAAATAACTCCTGACTTCAGTTTTAGCAACCAACTAAAGGAGAAGTCTACTGTGCATAAACCAAACAGTGCTGTGATGATGATTTCTTTCTTGAAGCCCCCTTAGAAGACTGCAGAGATTAGTGAATGTGAGATGTACCTTATATGCTTCAACTCATAATCTGGGTTGGAGGTGGCCTCTGCACAGTAGCCCCAACTCTCCCTATCTGCCACATTATTTTCCTGAATCTCAGTCTCATTTTGGAAAAAGTAGGACACTGGCAGTTAGGTTGCAAATAAGCCTCTGAAACATCATCAGAATCTAGCTGTTGCAGAGATGTTTGTATTCGTATGAGAGAAAGAGACCATATTTCAGGGAGATGGAGTTTTTGTGGGTTTTTTGAGTGGTAAACTAAGATGTGCAGTGATGATAATGTCAATTTTGCTCCTGTTTCTTTCTTAAGCAAATTTTACACAGTGAATAAAATGGTTCTTAGAGCTGTTGGTTTATCTTTTCAGCAGCTGCCTTGTCTTCCCCTTGGCACCTTAGGCACCCATGAGTGGTGTATGTAGTGCAGCTGGCTCTCTGCATGTCTCCCCATCTCCCCATGCCTGAGGCTTGCGACATGTTTGAGCAGACCCTTGGCAGCAGATCCCAAGGATGGGCACCATAGCCAGAGAGCGCACAAGGAGATGTGTCCAGGTTTGGCTCCATGAACCCAGAACTGAGAGGGTCAGGAGGGGAAACCAAGAGTGTGCATACATGTCAGAGACTGAAAGGATTTACCTCCCTGCATTTCCAATTGCTTGTTTTCTATCTGGGGAAAATCCCTTTTGACAGCCCAGGCAGTGAGCTTCTAATTCCTGTCTCCGGCTCATTTTTCACTTCAATCCCTCAGCGAACGGATTTTAATGCTTGATGGATTCAAACAAAATTATTTCTGTTCCTGTGGCTTTGCAAAAGCCTCTAGGGTGTGTGTGTGTGCATGCAGGGGAGGAGGATGGGGCTTGTTTTCCTTACACTCCAGTAAGCCTCCTCTCCAAGGGAAATGTATTTCATTTCTTCATTTAGAGCTTTCTTGCTGATGATTCCTCCCGTGCTGTCCTCCTGCTCCTGGTTCACAGGAGAACCTGTAAAAGATCTGCTGTTCCAAGGGGTATAGGATGCAATGTTGCAGATCAGTGTTTCTGCTGCATGTGGAGATTCAAATAATAGGACCAGACTGCGCTTCCAGGAATAGCAGTGGGCTGGGGGGGGAATAACTGTGGGAAAACTTTCCTGTTCTCCAGCTCTAGCTGGGAGTGAGACAACACTGCAGGCTGAGAGATGGGCGTAGTGACTGAAGTGTTGTCAATGCTAAAGACTGCTGATTACCCAGACATCTTGCTTGAACATGTGTACAATTCAACATACTGTTATTGTAATGGACAAGTATTGCTTTATATTACAATTTCCAGCCTCTCCTGCCAGCAGAAATCACTGTAGGGAACTTTGCAAGGGCTCTGCTTGCATAACATTCAGTAAGCAGTCACAATTTCAGCTGCTTTGCCACCATGTGTTTCTGCTGGGCTTCTTCCACAGTGTTCCTATGTCTGGGAGGCTGAACTATTTAAATGCTCGATACTTCACCCTTCTATCCAAGCCAAATCATCATCATCAAAAAACTGAACAAAGCAATCCTTCTATGATACATGGTTTTAATAAATACTTATAATCAGCATGCTAAAGATCCTTCTTATTCTCTGAAGGATTTGGTGTAGCATGGAGCTGATGATGTCTCTCAGTACATAAACCCACTGTTGTTAGGGTGTGCTAAGCCCACTTGGTGATACTGTATCTAGATTAAGTTGTTTCAACTTATAACTGTTATCAAGCTGTCACTGGCTCAGGCAAGGAAAAAATACTGTTCCTGGAGCTGGAAATGTGTGTTCCCCTTCAGCGCATGCCTGTCTTTTAGGACAACATCCTATGTCCGCAGCCTCCTGTGGATACTTGTTTAGAGCTATTGATTTTCATCATAAATGCCTACAGTGTCATGCTTATAACAGTGTCATGCTTATAAAGCTGGTGGATCCAGGAACTACAGGGTGTAGCTTGTGAGTTTGTTGTGTTTTGTCTCTCTCTTCCCATTATTTCAAGCCCCAGTTCCCCTTAGTCCAGCTTTTTTTCAGTAAAAGTATTCTAATTCTCATTTTTTTGTTTTGGTCCATATATTGTCTACAGGTGAGAAGCCCCATTTTATTAGTGTGGATTTCTAATGTGTTGCATAAGACGCTATTGGTTTGAAGTATAAATACTCAAAATTAGATATAAAGCATCCATGGAAATTTTAGTTGTAAATATAAGAATAGAGTCTCAGGAATTAGCTACTTTATGTAGTTAATGTATTCTTGCTTGTAATTGTATCTTTATTTCAACCTTGTCAATAATCCCCAGGCTTTTGAGCCAGGAACAGTAAATTGAGATGTTAATGAAATGAACTTTGGAACTTCATTAATAAAATCATGTATGTCTGTTAGGAGGAAGAGGACACTAATTTATGAACAGATAGTAGATGTAAGCCTGAAAGCTTCAGCTGACTGTTACAGCAATGGTGTAGACAAGTCTCCTTTTACATATCTTTAGATTGTAAAAAGTAAATAAATCTAATTGACATTTTCCAAAGAATCAATAAGAAATTGAATTACATGTGAATAAAAAGGGAGTTATTAAGTTTCCATCTTGCCTTTCTGCCACAGAACGTGGAGGTTTTAGTGCAGAAGTAACTGATTCATTAACCTTGTGCTTTGTCGCCACAGAATGGAAGTAGGCAAATACTTGGGAAATGTGGTTTTTAAATACTCTCTTGTTTCAGCCAGTGTTCTGGGTTGCTTGTGTGGCATTAATAATGTTTATTAATATTTTAGTTGAGCATTTTCCTAAGTCACCAGTGTTCCTTCTGCCAAAAGCATGAGCTGTGAATCCAGCTGGATACTCATTGGATTTACCTGCTGCAAATGAAACTACCTAATATTAAATGAATATTAGCATCTGTCTGCACCACTTTGATCAACAGCTTTTGCCAATAACTGAGAACTTGTTTCCATACTGGTTTCCACCACTCGCTGGAGTGAGGTTCATGGAGATTAGAAATTAGTCTCTAGTGACAGAATGCTGTGTCAGTACCACTAAGAAAGCATCATGTTGGGTTTTTTGTTTCACTTGTTGTCTCTTTTACTTAGTTGGCAACTCTGAAACCAGTGAACCTTTTCTGCATTGGGAAGTCTCAGAGATATCTTTCAGATGGAAAATCACCATCAAGCTGTTCTTTGCATTCCATGTTGTACCAATGTTGTACCGTGCGCCGTCATTTGCTCAAGCCTAGGGCTTGCTGTGCCTTTGGCACAGTAAACAATATTCTTAGCCACTACCCTGAAATGTGTTTCAGCCTCCTATTTACTCATATATCCAATCTCTATAATCCTTTAATGGTGACAGGCTTTTCAGTGTAATCTCTGAATTTTACCTTGACATCCCTTGCCCACTCTGTTGTTGTTTTTTTATTGCATATAAGGCAGCTTCTAGCATCATACTCACTTGTGTGCCATTGTCCAATTTAATGAATGTTTTATTTCCTTTCAAGCTGATAGCATCTTCATTTATCACTGCAACACTGAGCTTCCCTCCTACGAACAGTTTCCTTGAGGTAGCAATGCAATGATGTCCATGTTGTGCAAGCTCTGCTGCTGCTTGCAAAATCTGTGAAGCTGATCTATGACATTTCTTGTGTATTCTCCCGTATGCCAGATATTTTCTCCATCCATCCCAGTTGTCAGACTTCACGTGTGATTCTACATGGTTTTACCTTTGAGCTAATACTCTTTTCTGTCTCAGATCTCTTGCATGGTGTATTTCATTGTGTTTAGATCTGATTTGTGCTTAATTCTAGACCGGATGATTGCCATGGGTTGGTTCTTTGACCTTCTGTCAGGCTTGAAATTGTTGTGGGAAATCAAATTCCCTAATAAGAGAACAGACTATAATTTGAAATTTCAGAATAAATCTCAGGAGGGACACCCCTAAGCACTCTTTGAAAAGGTAAGAACCAGGCAGGCACATGCATTCCTTCAGTTCTACTTGCCTTTGTGATATTTGCCTAAACCAAACATCTTTGCATGCACTGAAATGCAGGATATGGATTTCTAAAGAGTTTTCATTGCCAGAATTGACTGGAACCTCTTAAACATTTCAAATGCATCAAAATTGAGTATTAAGAACAACAAAGCTTCTGATTGCTTCCTCTTTACTGGCATACATGGCTTTTAGATAAATACGTATTTCTATCACATACATGCAGTTTAATATTTTCCCAATTGCCTTCTGTATCTCCAGACTCTCAGCTCTTCTGGGCATCTTGGTAGCTTCTTTTCCATTCAAGTTACACTTCTTGGCGTCTTATTACTCCTGATACCATATGGCATTCCTTAATCCCTCTGCACCCAAACTGCTTTAAAAGTTATTAATGACACATTTCCAGCTGTCTCTACTTACAGAATGAAGGCTCTTGCCATGTCTCAGTCCCTGGGCAACTGAACTACTTCCAATTACAGTTGCCAGGGCTATGGCTTGGATGCTCCAGGCGTAGTCCCTAAAGTAGAAGGCATGGTGTGGGAATGGGACAGTGGCAAAATCTCCAGGATTTTCCAAAGGAGGCTACCTCATAAGTAAGAAGTGTATTTAAAATGCAGTCAATACTATTTGCCTGATTACAGTGTTGTTACAAAATGATAGTCTGTAGAACAGAATGATTCTATTAGTGTAATTGTTCCCATGAGAATTCCAGGGAAATGGCCTGGGCTTTTTAAAGGAAATACCCTTTAAGGTACTTCTCGAAGAGATTCGGTTTGAAAAACCAAAATCAATCTCCAGAAAATAAATGTAATAAACTCCAGTTTGTTGATGTAGCATTGAGCCCTGTGAGCTTTGTGCTCTTTCCTTTTGGTCTGTGCACAGGTGTGAGGCGCTGACATTGCCACTGAATGACAAATGTACTGAGCGTGAATTCTGTTCCCAGGAGAGCCATTACAGCCGCAGGGGTGTAAATGGGCTGATGCTTGTCCCTTCTCGTAAGCACATCTCCTATCAGAGGGCACATTGCTGAGCGAGAGAAGCTCCAGACTGCACCCTCCTTTCTTGTCTTTTGCTGCTGTGGATTGCAGTCTCTGCATGAGTCGTTGCTGCTATTATTATCATTATCATTTATTATTATATGAGGCTGCCGATCTGTTCCCCTCCCTCCAAGATGGTGTTTCTGCCAGAGCCTTTTCTGCCTTTGATCACAGCCAAGAAGATGGCTTTGACATTGTATGTATTCCCTTAGCCCACTGCAAAATCTTAATCCTTCTAATAGCTGGAGCTTTTCAGTTTAAGTCTTTTATTAATATTCCATCTTAACTGTAAAGTACTTCAGTGATATCCAAAAGCCTGTCTTACATAACAGCCTTATCCACACTTGAGTCCTTCTGAGCTGGAGTGTCAGGAAAAACCTCTGTTTGATCTGCCTCTTCTGTCATTAGTCCTTATGCTTTAATGGACAAACCCATTAGAAATTAACTATGTTTCAAATGTCTAAACCCAGTCAGTGTACGTTTTTAAATATTTGATATTATGAGAAAGAGTATGGCTTGCTGTCATGTACAGATTTAGGTGATGTAGTTAGCAAAGCCTCTAAAAATTTCTCTAGGAGCCTTGTTTGCAGCAATAAATCATCTGAAGAGTGAAAGAAGCTATAGGAAATGGAGATATGAGACATCTCATGAAGTGCCAGTGTTGCTAAGATCCTACTACATGTTAGTTTTTTCTCAGCTCGGTCAATAGGTGCATGCACCTGGAAGCTGGGAACCACTTGTTTCCTTCCTGTGAATATCCAGAAAATCACTGAGCAAGAAAGGAGGGATTCTTGCTAATTAACAAGCCTTTTTGAAGTCTGGTCTTAAGATCTCAATTCACTGCAGATGATCATCCCTTTTCCTCTTACACTGCTTCAGCTATTTCAGGCAGTTGCCAGCTTTCCCCAGTGTTTATATATTTTAGTAAAGATTAGAAGTGAGCCTTAAAACTAACAAACTGGCATGTTTGGAATATGAATCTTCATGTTTACTTAAGAAGATTTTCTTCAGGAGCTTGATTCAGCTCTGACAGATATTGTTCAGTCTGAATAAAGCCCAAAGAGTAAACAGTCTTCCTAGTAAACTAAAGCAGGAAACAAGCACTTTTAATAGAGTTTGATGTTATTAATGAGCAGATAAAGGAGAGATGTGAGCCTCAGGCAGCAAATATGAACCCCTCCCTAAATCCCACTTTAAAAGATAAAGAACATGCCAGCACATGTGTGCAATCTGCATTTTGAAATCTCATCCAGCAGCAGCAGATTTCTATTTTCTCCATCTTAGGTACATGCTGCATTAAATGGTTTTTAGAAGCCTGCAATACTTTCTACTTCTTATCTGAACAGAAATTCTTAAATCCAAGGACCTTTGTAAAGCACTGTCTGTGCTTCACATGAAAAGAAACTGAGGCATAGTGCGATAAAGCTGAAGTTGCTGTAGGTACTCTGGGGGGGGATGATGTCACAATTTATCATTCAAGTAGTCTGAGTGATCATTAGCTCTCATTTTGACACCCAACTCCCTCCTCATACACTAGCTGCCTGGCTGCCTGAAACCTGCAAAGCCACTGCACAAGATAAAACTACTCATTCTGTATGACTTAATTGATTCTTTAATAACTATGACATAGTTATTAGCTATGACATAGCTTCTCTAGATGTTTAACATGAGTTGTCGGAAATTACAAAAAAACCCCTACATTATTCAATATAGCTCAAATACTTGAATGTAACTATAGTAATGAGACATTGTTAGATCAACTACCAAAATGTACCAACCTCTGAAGTGAGACAGGGAAAGCTTTTTGCACCTAACTTATTTGTAGAGTTGACAAATGACTTCCCCTGAAGTTGCAGGGTAATTTAAGCAGAATGTAACTTCCTGAGCTGTAATTTGTTCAGGACATTGAGTCTTTCATTAAATTCTTGGGGGGAAAAAACCAGTAGATCCCCAGGATTAGGAATCCTTAGTGCCTTTGTTTCTTATGCCAGCGATACTGGTAGCAGCATCTTGCTCCCTATCTCTCCCTCTTCAGCCTCTTGACTCAACAGGGAGGTGGACGTGCTTGCACAGTTTTCAGCAGCTCTGCTACTAAAACAAGGTGTCCTTCTTCTACTGGCCACATGTTCCTGACCCTCTTCATTTGTGTCAGTACTAGGACTATAATTTTTCATCTGGAACAGACTACTGGCTGCTAATAGAAATCTGGCCATACTTCACACTCATACAGCTTCCTTTCTGGTTATAAGCCAGATGTGCCAAACCCTGTCTCTCCCTGGAGCTATCTTCTACCAGAAATGAGCTGGTTATGTACCAGTATCAGTGTTCGTTAAATAAACTATTTGAGAGACAGCAGCTCTATGGAGAGAGAGCAGCTGCCCTGGAGATAATAAGTGATTCACTCCAGCTGATCCCAAATGAATTTCAGCTCACTGTAGTTATTTCATACGCTTGTCTGTTTGTTGTATAATTGAGTTTGTTGTATAACCAAGTTAGTTCATGGAGGTAGTTTGCATTTTACTTCATGGTAGGAAAGGGTCAAAGGATAAAAAGCAGCAGCTACTTTTATTCTGATTTCCCAGGTGGCAGAATAAAATATGAGAAGTGATGTATCACAGCCTTAATACACCTTAATACCCTTCCCCTTGGAAAGTAACCCTTTCCCAAAATAAACACAAGAGCTTTTCTTTGCCAGGAGGCTGGCCAGAGATCAGGCTGCCAGGCAATGAGCAAGCAATAGCAATTTGTTCAGCCTTGTCCCCAGACTACTTTCAGCCCAGAGCAGACTGCAAATATCTGGCTTTCAGTGCTGCTCCTTCCCTCCCATTCCCTGAACTAATTCTTTAGGCAGTTGATAAATAACCTCCTTTTTTTTTTTTTTTTTTTTGTTTCCTTTGTTTTAAACTGGCAAAGATTAAATGCTCCTAAAGAAAAAAAACAAATCCAAAAGCAGGGGTTTTACCTGATAACCAGGGATCCTTTTTTAATGCAGCTGAAGAATCCACCTGTCTCTCTGAAAAGCAGCCATAATCCTGTGGTCCAGATCATATTTCAGAGATTGCTCCATCATGTACGTAGTTTATTGGGACTGTAAAACATCTGCATGGGCTCATAAAAAGCTTTGCTGTTATCTAGGAGAGCTCAGGTCATCTGAAAGTGGAAAATTATGAAGTGATTTGATTTTTTTCTTCATATATTAATTGCCGCTCTCAATGTAAGCAGAGGATAAGCCAACCAATTGAGCAGTCCTTTTCTATTTACTATTTGGCACATTATTTTATGCCTTTAGACTGTGTCAAATGGAGAGAGGGACCACTGGCACTGTTAGAACTGCAGCAGTTTTGCTTCAAGAGGTTTTCAGAGGGTTTCTTTTTTTCCTAGAACCTGTGCTTCTTGCCTGTCCTGTGGTTCACTCACACAAGCAGTGCCTTCTACACAGATGTGACTCTGAAGCTGGTTGTAGTTTGGCAACAGAGATGTCCGATATGAAAGAGGTGACGTGCCAGCCATGGGCACTAAAACTGCAAAACTGAGCCAGCTATAGCAGCTTAATGAATTGCATTCCTAGCTGTGTGAACTGGAAGACTGAGGCTCAAAAAGAGCACGTGGGAAGGAGGGAGGGTGAGGAGTAATTCTAGGAAACTTATTTACTGTTGTTACATGTCTGGAGTAGGGAAGGTTTGGTCTCCTCTCAAGTGTCTGGCTAAAGTTAGGCCACGCATGCTAGCTCAGGGAGTTCAGCTGTATCTGTCCTATTGAGCAGCAGTTTCTGTTGTATGTTATTTCCTGTTACTTGGTTTAACAAGCTAAGAAAGGGCTGGGGAATCGTCTGTGTCCAGCAAGGTCTCCTGCTCAGGTTGGCCTCTCATGTGCCAACAACATGGAGCTGTAGAGTCAAGCTGAGATCTGTGCCCTCACAGAGCACTGGGGTGGAAATGTTTGTTGCTTCCCTTTGGAAACACTTCCTCTGTTCCCCACTGATGATCCTCTTACCTGTTTTTCCCACTGCCACCTCTGTGAGCACAGCCTGTGTATTTACATTATAATGTACAGGGAGCTTCACGTGTGTCCCTACACATTTCTTCCCCTTATCTCTCTGTCATCTTGCTTTCCACAAACTGTGTTTCTCCTATAATTCATCCCTTCCTCCTGTGGACAGTTATTTTTGTTCCATTGCCCTTCATCCTACCTTACCATTTCTGCAGGCTTATTACAGGACCATAGTGCAGCCTTTCCCCCGTTTGATGCTATTTGACTGTAGAAAACAGTGACTTCCAATCCATCTGCCAGTCTCATCCTGACAAATGTGAAGGGAAGGTCTCCATTTGCAATCAGGATGCAAGTAACCAGGGTGGATTTGAGCACAGGGATTACAGCTGGAACAATAATGCCTTTGTAATGCTGTCAGGATTATTCCTCTTCCATGGAGTAAAACTTGAAGAGCAATACCAAGTCTTCAAGCAAACTGAATCTCCAGCTGTCAGTGCTTTTGCTTCCTCTGGAGGCAGACACATGCCTGTCCAAATACAATATGCCAGAAGACTGATACTTGGCATCTTTATGACTACTAAAACATGACATGTTTCTGAAAGCCTTTAAAAGCAATGAAGAGATAGTAAAGGGAAAGGAAAGGCCATAAATGAGGGCTAGGGAGTCCACCTTCTGTTACAGGGCAGATTCCTCATCAGTATCAGATTCTTAGCCCAGTCCAGCTTAGATTTTACTGTGCTTTGGCAAATTGTATGATATCATCCTTACCCTAGATGATCATATTCTTGTACATGAAGGTGAGAGAAATAAAAAAGACTGAGAAACTAGTACCCAGAGAACTGCTGCAAAGCATCACAAACATTTTGGGCTTTCCCATCACCAGCTTGCAGGAGACTTTTTGCCATGGGCAGTGCTCACTTATTTCACTCTCAAAGTCTTTCTAGTCTGTGGTCTTTCAGTGAAATCGCACTCCACTCTCTGAGTTCAGTATTCTGAACTGAAATAGAGAACAGTATTCTCTAGTTTATCAAAAAATTTTCTCTACACAAGTGAAGCCAAAAAGAGTCGATCAAGCTTTTCCCCCAGAAACGCTCATGCATTTGCTCACGTGCATGCTTTTTGATAACACTTTTGAGGAAAGACAGGATTTTACACTTGCAGGTGGTGCTTCGCTCCGCAGCCCCAGGCTACTCACTGGCTCCAGAATACCCCTGCTTTGGGAGAGAAGTGCAGCACCCCTCTGCTTTGGCCTCTGATTGACTCACATGTGGAGTTCTGACTTAGCTCCATCTCTGGAAGCAGCGAGCATGCACATTACATAATATAATCTTTGTGTCTTGAGGATTCAGGCCTGTCCTCTTTCGTGCTGCCAGATGGAAGAGGAGCCATGCGCTCTCTGGAGAGATGTCCCTGAGCATCTCGCCACTCAGCTGTGCTGGAATTGTGTGCTTCTCCCTGCAGCGGGCCCCAATTCTCCCTGGCATTCGGCTCCAGAATAGCTAGCTCTTTATTATGCAGTGGATGCCATGCAGCCACTGTGATCCCAAGATTAATTTGTCTAGAAAAGGAGATACATGAAGAACCTCTAAAATGAATTTGTGAGGATGATGTACAACAGATTCGCTGGACAGCTGGGGTCTGTTCCCAACTGAAACCCAAATGCAAGTGCTGTGGACAGCCAGGTATCTGGTCTGTGCTCTCACTCTGGCCCATTTTGTAGTTTTTGCAGCTGCTGCTGTTTTTTGTTGCTTGGATCTGTAACATGGCCCCTGCCTGCATTGTTATTCCTGTGTTAGTCAAGCAGTTTCATGCCCTGATCCCTGAAGTGCTCTCCAATGCGATGAATCACAGCTGCACTAGTGAGTCCCTTCTCACTAATGAGACATCTGCTTCTGCAGTGCTCACTTGACTGGGGCAAGGAGCTGCAACCCACCTGTAGACAGAAGTGTCACTGCAGTCCTCAGGAATAGCTCAAAAGACCCCAAGGAGGGTGATGGTAGTGTTCAGCTAGACAGGAATCTTAGTCTGTGTGAGCTTTCTCACAGCAATATCACTTCACCACCAGCTGCAATTCCAGAAATGGCAGCTTCTCTACAAGCAATGTCATGTCCTGGTGGAATTAACTTTCTTGGGACAGAGAGGTATTGAGAAGTGTATGTTTCAGCCTCCTCCTACCTCTGAGCTTCCTGGCAGAAGGACCCCTGTAAGCAGCCATGGCTCCAACAATGCAGCTGCTGTAGGTAAAGCCAGTGCTTGTGTTCATCCAGCCACAAGCAGTGGTTCTGCCCTGCTGGTATCACACAGGAGCAGCCTGTTCTGAAATAAACCCCCCCCAAAAAAAACAAACAAAAAAACCTAAACCAAAACCAACCCCGAAAAGGTACCTTGCCTATAGTTAGGAGCTGAAATGGCAACTCAGGTTTGAACGGCAAATTGCTGCTTGACAAACATCCCCACCACAAACCCTTTGACAGCTCATTTAGCCACCGAGAGCTGCTGCCAGGCATCCAAAGCAAGATGGGGCAGAAGGATCCATCTGTTCTCCTCTCTGCCCTCCTGAGGATGAATGGAGGGCACCTTGTACCATTGTTCATGGCTGCTGCACACCTGGAGCTGACAGTACAGCTGAGGGAACACAGTACACTGTGCCAGGGCCACACTGCAATTCTCCTTCATGGCAGTTTTGCCCTGACCAGTGTCTCTGTTGAGGTGGGGCACAGCAGAACAGGCCACACTGGGACCCAGGCTGCAGAAGTTGCGCTTGGGCTGTTGCAGAGAATTCTGTGTCATCACAAAGTAACTGCTGTGCATGTGCCAGCAAGAGCAGAGCTAGCATGAGTAAGCTTATTATTCAATAATCACACTTTCATCTTTCTGGGTACATAAACTGCTGAGGTATCCAAGTCTCGCAGTGAGGCACAATCACTGTCTGAAGATGAGCAAGAAGGAGCCAGGTCCTTTCCTCGTTGAGAACATATGTCTGATGTGACATCATTATCTTTTACTGTTTTTAAACAGAATATCATTATTGAAGCACCTGTTGCCACTTAATTACCTGTGTTTGATTACAAAGATGCTAAATGATGTGCTTTTTAGGTACAAACTCCTTCATTTTTGTATCCTTTTATGATGAGCCTCTATGTCCATTTCCAAGGCTGGATCGAAACTGCCCACCGAAACTTCCCGTGTGGGCAGTGGCTGAGCACCCAACCTCTTCTCCTGAACTTTGGGAAATATGGAGTTCTGGTCAAGATTTGAGTCACCTCAGTTAGAACGATATGACCTAGAGGTGCTGAGCCGGTATCCACCGCGGTCCCGTTCCGGCAGGCTGAGCACCCAGGCTTCGGTGGGCCCCGGCCCCCACAAGGGGCTCCCAGTGCCGGGCTGGCTCCCGGTGCTGGGGGCAGAGGCGCCGGCCGAAGGGTACGCGTGCGGGCAGCCCGCAGGGCAGGGGCGCCGCGCTCTTTCCTTCCCCGTGAGATGCCTCGGGGGTCAATCCCCCGCCCCCCCCTCGCTGCCCCCGCTCTCCCCTGCCGCGCCGCCGCCACCGGCGTCGATGCTCCCGAGGCTCCGGGCCTCCGCCGTCTCCGTGGGGCGGCTGCGGTCCTGCAGTCTCCCCCCTCCCCGCCGTGCCTGGGGCCGCCGGGCCCTGCCCGCCCGCCGCGCTGCGGGAGCGCCGCCCGCCGCCGCCCGCACCCCCTCGGCGGAGCCGCTTCGCCTGGCGGCACGGCCCGGCCTGAGCCAGCCCCCGGCGGGGGGAGGCCCCGGCTCACCTGGACGGGCGGGGAGGAGGGGGTAGCCCCGGCTGGGGGAACGGTGCCCGCCAACCCCCCCCGGAGCGCTCCTTCCGCGGCCTTTGTTTGCGCTGTCACATGGGCCGCGGTGCGGGATTTAAGCGGGTCTCCGCAGGACATGCCGTGAGCGGCGCGCCGCAGCCCTGCCCGCAGCGGCAGCGCTCCGCCCGGCCGGGGATGCGGCTCTAGCGGCCCCGCGATGAGCGGCTCCTCCATGGCGAAGAGCGAGTCCCGCACTTCGCTGCTGAAGGCGGCGGGGAGCCGGAGGGCTGCGGACGCCCAGCCCCGCGGCAGCCGCGCCCGGGACGGCAGAAGACAAGGCGGGCAGGCGGGGAGGGAGCTGAGCCAGGAGCTGCTCCCCGGGGAGCCCAGTGCCCGCAGGCCGCTCTGCCACCCGGGCGCCCGGGAGGACGGAGCGAGGGGCGCGGGGAAGCTGTCACATGGACGGGAGGAGAGCCAGCTGGAGCCGGCGGAAGGAGGTCCAAGGAGAGGCAGCGGCAAGCAACCAGTGCGGACATCCAGGCACCACCATCACCTCCCGCCGCACGCCAGCCACGGGCACCCCCAGGACCAGCATCAGCTCTCAGACAGGGATGGGGAGGAGGCAGAGGAGGACTTTTTCTTCAGTCACAGGCAGCGATCCAGCAGAGAGTCCCTAAAGCTCTCGGAAGGCGCTTCACCTCTGTCCAAATCCAGCAGCAAGTACTCCACCAAGTCCAGCGGCAGCGATCGGTCGGTGGAAGCGGACCCCCTTTTCCAGCAGCTGCACCCCATGCTCAGCTCGGTCTTCGGCCAGGTAAGGGGCAGAGCGCCTCCCGCCCCCCCCGTCCGGCCCCCCCTGCCTGCTCCCCCCCCCCCCCCCGCGCCCCCTCCTCCCGCCCGCTCACGGACCTTCGCCTCCTCGTTCCGGAGCCCCCCGCGCCCCGGGGCGCAGCCCGCAGCGATAAATGCACTGCTTCCTGGCCGCCCTGCCGAACTTCTCCCTGCGCTGCGGCACCGCCGGGGCGCTGCGGGGCCGGTACCGGGGAGGGGGCGCGGGTCGAGCCGCCCGCAGCCCCGGCCGCCCGGCCGCCCCGCCGGGGGCTGCGGAGGGCGCTCTCGATGGTGCTGGCGGGGGAAGTGCCGGTGCTTTCCCTGCCGCCGGGGGAAGTTGTGGCTCTGCCTGCTGAGGGTGAGAGTCAGAGAAGCGGATATTTAAAATGTATTTACTTATTAGATTCTATCTCTCTGGCTCCCCGCCTTGCTTTGCTGATTTGTTTACATCCCCTTATGGTGCATTTCTGTACAATCAGCGGATGAATCATTTCTGATGGCAGAAGCTGTCAGGAAAAGGTAGTGGGGAGAACGACAAAAAAAAAACCATCCTGACCCAATTCTGAAGCCTTCGCAGTCACTATGTTAGGATGAAACAGATGCTTTCGGTGTTTGCAAGCTCTTGTGGTACAAAGCTGTTGCTTTTAGCTGCTTCTGGTAGTGAAATTACCCAACAGAACTACCCTCTAAAAATGAAAAGGCAGAGGGAGACTGGCCTGAAATTTTCTTTTAGAGCCATTTAAGGGATGTTAGTGGGAGATGTAATTTCTGGGAAGATTAATGGAACTGCAATCTCCCAGAAGCACTGTTTTAGGTATAAGCCAGCAGCCTGAGCGGCTAAATTCCAGCCCTAGAAGTGATCAATTAAACCAGAATTGTGATTGTGGGGTTTGTTGTCATTGGGTTGGGTTTATTTTAAAGTGGGTTGCAGGGTTCAAATTAGATTATGGAGAGAAGGAGAAGAATTTTTGTAACGGGGTGGAAGGAGGTAATACACCTGTATCTGTTTAATCTGATGGCAGGATGTGTGTTATACTTCTGTTCATTTTGAGTTCTCCAGAGAAAAATCAAAGCACATCTGTTCCCTGGACAATTTGTCATCCTCCCTGACAGTCTGCTATTGATGAATGTTCTGGTTGTGTTTAACTCGGACCGAGTGTCACCCTCTGCATACCAGAAGTCTAGGTTGACATTGTAGCGGTAATAAGGAAGGGCCTGGTGAGCGGCTTGGTGCTCAACCAGGTTACAGAAAGCCATATTCCCTCCATCACCAGGCTTTGCAATCCATGGGCTCAGCTCTGGTTTTGTAGCTGTAGTTCTGAGGAAAGTAAAGATGTGTCTGAGAACATATTGTAAGTCAGTGCAGCTGTATGTCGCCAAAGTGTCAGAAATACAAACTAACCCATGTCAGGGCTCCCACTCAGAAACCTCTCTGATTTTGAACTCAGTTCTTACCTGCACAGCATCTTTGTTTTCCCTGTTCTGCTGTTTGCATCTCAGTGTCATGAGACAGTTCTTAAAGCCTTGAACTTAGCAAAATGTAATTGCAGCGCTAAGCAATGCCCCTTAAGAAAAGGAGCAGATGCAATTCTAGTTTTCTTCTTTTCACTGGGTACATTGCACCAGTGCTTATAAAAAAACACCAGCATGTTTCTTTTAGAGCATACTATTATTTATTCCCATTTCTCTCTGTATTCATCTCTCACTTTCTTTGTTTGAAGTAACTACAAGAGAACAAACATCCAGTGGGGATTTGGGACTGGCTGTTAGGAGTGGGCTGTAGTAGGGACGTGCAGTGGATTTGTGGATACAAGAAGGGGAACTATGATGTAGGGTACACAAAGAGCTGCTTACAGGAAAAGAGATGTGAAGATTTTTTGTAGTGATATCAAAATCCTAAGATGAATAAAGGCTTAAAGATAAGAACTTTGGGAATTCTGTCATGGAATGGGATTATGGAAGTTTTATTTCTGTAAGTTAAGAAACAAATGCTAAGCATTGTGTCAAAATGTGAGTGATGTTTTGCAATGGGCAAGGACTTCAACCTGCAGGAGCCCAAGTTGTACCCTGGGCTGAGGCAGGGTCATAGGTGCAGAAGCGTCCAAGATTGCAGTGTAAGGCTGCAGGTGCTATAGCACCAGTCTGCTCCATGCTGCAATTAGAAGAGTGCAACAGCTCAGCAGACAATTTATTTAATACAAGAACTTCTCTCCAGCCCACACAGCCCACTGTGAAACAGTTAAAACAGTAATTTTGCAGCACATAGCAGGAGAGGAGCAGTGATGCATATCTGCAGCAGCACAGTGCTCTGGTCCAGCAGCACCAGTATATCTTGTTCCAGCTGTACAGCTGTGGAACATCCTTACCCTGTTGTTCCATGGTGGTGCAGTGGTGTGGTCGCAGATGCAGACACTACAGTGGTACAATTGGAAACGCAGAAAAGATTGCAAGGATGACTTCACGGAGGATATCATTATTGCAGTAACAGCGAAAAGGAGCAGCCCAGGACTACAGGGTTGTGTCTGAGAGAGACAGATTTGTAGCTGTGCAGGAAAAAAAGACAGAGTAAAAGCAGAAGTGCCGTGTTTATATAACCAGCACAGCAATATAGTGCACTGTGGGTATGCGCTCCAGGAGAATGCTAAGATACTGCCAGGATACGGGATGCAGGGATATTTTGTTAATTAAGCTTATGCTATATTGGTACAGTGATGTTCTAATATAATACAATAAAACAATAATACTCTTTTAGGGCATTTTACCGTTTTGTAATTAAGCGGTACATGAATTAACAAATGTGGGGTAGTTGAATGATGTATTAGTATAAGCCAGGATGTCATCTTAGCCTAATGACATGTTTGCACACTGGATCGGTGAGACAGTTGCAGAGAAGCACTCTGCTGTGGAGTTTATGCTGGGTTAGCACACAGTGCTGAAGAGCACAGCACTGACAATGCGGTGGTGTGGTAACACAATCCTGTGGCAGAGCAGAGATGTGATACTGGTGCCATGCGGTAGGATTTTGGCAGTGCATGGGTGTGATAATTGTGTAGTGTTGTAGCCTGACAGAAGAGTTTAGCAGTCTAATGATGTAGTAATACAATATTCCAGACGGGAGCTATTCTATACAGCAGTGATTACTTCTGGTGTAATATTAGCAAAAGGCTGTGCTGATCTGACAGCACCATCCCATTGTACCAGAAGGCAGCGAGTGAAGTGTTACCACCATGCTGCAGTTTTGGAAGCGCGGCTGTGAGTTAGCACGAGAGCAACGGCACAGACTGACTTGATGACAGAAGGGCTGTGTGAGTATGGGCTGGTTATCAGATGTATGTGATAGTGGGGCAGCAGTGCTTTGAAGTGGTCCTGCAGTGGTGGTGGGCTCAGTGCAGTGTGAGAGCAGTGCAGTGACTCACGGGTGTAGTTGGCAAGGGATGCATGTGTGATAATGCAGCCAAGTGGGAAAGTGGCAAGAAAAGTGAGCGTGGGGAGAAGATTTCATATAATTTTGGCCTGGTAGCAGGATAGTGTTGGAATGGCCAAGTGGTAAAGGAGTGTCATGGAGCAAAAAGGAGCATTCTATCGCCCCTGCAGAGCACAATAGCATGACAGTCCTACAGTACTTGCAGCGTGGCTAGAGAACATTGCAGTATTGAGCAGTTGCATGTCCATGGCAGCAGAAGAGCAGTGATCCCCCGCAGCTGGGATGGTGGTGAGGTGGCAGCCTGGCAGCCGGACACAGTTTATTAGTGTGATAACAGCAGCACAGCGACTGGGACAGCAGCATGGGGTAGCAGTTTTGTTGCAGCAGGATTCCTAGGGCAGCGGCGATGCAGCAGCAGCACCCACAGTGTGGCAGTAGCTTGGCACCGGGCTCACGGCACAGCATAGTATGGGCACTGCAGCACAGAAACCCGCCGGTTCTTGTCACTTCATTCCTCCTGTGCCACAGCACTGGCCTAGCTGGAACCTTTAAGAAGACCTTTTTCTGGGCCTTTGCTATACAATATTAATTTGCAAGTGATCCTGCCATGTGAGACCTGACCATTTTCAGAGCCGTTTAGCTTTCACACCCTGCCTGCCTGTTAAATTTTTCAGTGGAGTGATTCCCCAACAGTTTTCTGTCAATTGCCTATGGTAGTATGGGGATCAGCAGGGTCAAACAATGCTGTAGGGGATCATTAAATATTTACAGGCTTCTGCTGTTAGCACTGTGGCCAAAGGGGCTTTTGTATTTCTATTTGTACAGGGAGTTAAAAGCCTCTCCTATGTACCCGTCTCCCATTCCTTCTTTAATGTCAGCATCCACATTACCATTAAAATAGGGAAAGAATCTTGCTGCATTTCCTGTATCATTTTCCTTTTCTTGTCCTGCTCCATTTTCCTTTGCTCATGGGCTGAAGTTCTTCATACCATGTCTTAACAGGACCTTACAGTAAATCAGGATGACAGAAGTGGTCCCTGTTTTGGGGCAAGATGTGTCCCTGCATTGCCTGTGCAGGAAGCAGGTGTCAAGAGCATTCTCCTCTAAACCAGCCAGGAGCAGGTAGGGAAAAGGCGCCTTGTTCTGGCTTCTCACCCTTCTTGTGTCCTCTTCTGCAGGGTGACCTTGTTCCCTCCAGTGGCTTCAGCTGCGGCTGATTCTAACTCCAAGCTGATTCTTGGGAGTTTTGCCCAAGAGCAGCAACTGGATTAGGACACGCTTGGAGCTACACCCGCAGAGAGTGAGGAGCTCTGGCCGAGGGTTCAGTAATGGAAGTGATGAAGGGCTCAGAAAAGGGGGCTCTCAGCTGCTCCTTGTATTAGCAGGGGAGGCTGCAGTGCTTTGGGGTGTGATGGAGCAGTGACGCCAGTCATGGAAACTTTCAGGTGTTGCACTGTGGGATGGCGAAGGTGAAGATGAAGGATCTGGGTTTGCAGAAGCTGTGTGTTGTGTTGTACCATGATGTAAGGCAGGTAAAGCAGTGGCATGTCTGGTCTTGTGGCAAAGCAGCTCCTTGTTCACAGTATTACATCGGCATAGTATTTGGGGCGAACAGACGACTTCTGGCTGACAGTGAGCAACTGCTGCAGTGATGCTGATCCCTTTGCACAGTCCCGGTGCTGGCGCAGACCGTGGATGCGCAGGTTAGGAGGCAGAAACGCCGGACCCTGACCCGATCCTTCCTCCTCTTTGACGGCACCTCTGAAGGTTTAGTCCGGCCCCTATGGGTCCTCAGAGGGCGTGGAGGGAGAAAGGTGTCCTCTTGGGTCGCCCTCTGCCGCGCGGTGCTGGGACAGCGGCAGGCGGCGGGACCGCATTAACATACACTCTGCCAACCCTGGGCCCGCTGGGGCTCGGCCTCTGCCCGGTCAGCGTGTCAGACTGGGGAAAGCCCCCTGCTTGCCGTGATGTAGGAGAGCGCTGGTCCCGATCATTGCCAAGTACGTATTCACAGAGGTCCAGGTGCCTGCATGGGGCTTGTACTGGCTCGGTGCTTTTGTCCCTCTAGGTGTTGCCACAGCCATGTCCATGCATGTAGCCTGACAGAGCGTCTGTATATATGTCTTGTCTGCATACACACAGCCTGTGTGCCTGCAGCCTCTGCTAAAGTTGCTGGGGGGCTTGCACCCTCCTCTGTACATGTGTATGCACTCACTCCTGTGCTTACAACGATCGTGTGTGTACATCCCTGTCTGCTGGCACCAACCATACCTTCCAAGGTACGTCTTGTGTTTCCTATATGTAATGAACAGAAAAACACTGTTCCACTTGAGCACATCCACTCAGCTACTACCCCCTTGCTCAGCTTGGAGAAAAATGTTTCACATTTATTGCTTATGAAGAGCTTGAGGGATGTGAGCCAGCCGTACAGACCCACTGAGGGGCAATGGATAAGCTTCCTGCTTGCACTGCGTCTGCCAGCAAACATTAATCTTTGCCAGTGATTTACTTTTTAAACAAATCTGTTTTAAAAGGATATAGAAAGATATTAGAATAAAACCAAGCTAAAAGAACATTCATTAAATATTCCATTCATGAAATATACAGCAGCATGATCTAATGCACTGAAATATATAAACTGGGTATATATATATACACAAATCTGGGTAGATTCAGCTTATCTTTTGAGAGAAGAAAATATTTCAATAATAAATTAATCATCATTTAAATTACTCTATGCATTCCATCTATATTCCATCCTATACCATCTTGGTTTTTGGTTTGTGTATATTGGGTTTGAACCAAATGTCAGAGAAGACTTTTGCTTTACAGACAGTGGCTGGGCTGCAGGTTTGTCAGCTGAATTAGCTGTGGTTCTTTGTAGCATCCCAGCTTCAGTAACTGTTTTTCCCTGATGAGTCCATGAGTGGTGTCGATTTCCAATAGCAAGCAGCTATATGGTGTGCATCCAGTAAAAGATGCCTAGCGAACTTTGGGCTCCCTTTCAATAATCCCCTGACGTTACTGTGACCTTAGAGAGCAACAGCAATGCCCATGAACTTGAGTAATCCTCCAATTTCAATCAAATGCCCTGCTTAGAAGCAAAGACAAGCAGCTGTCATAGCTTGTATGGTCATATCCAGTTTTTCAGTAGCTTTCTGCACCAACATAAGAGCACGAACTCGGCGCTAGCTATGAATGAAGTCATTAGCAATATTCTAATATTTCTTCCACTCATTCCTCCCCTGGAGTACCTTGCACCTTGCAACCATCTTTGGAAAGAATATACAGCATTGCTTCATCCCACACAGACAAAATACATTCTGTGTTCTTGGAAGGGAACAGGCAACTTTGTGATGTTGTGAAGCATCATGTCACAACGGTTGAAGGCAGGAAGTAGAAAACTGCCAGCAACCCCCCTATCTTCTGCTGAAACAACGCCAGAAGGGTTAGGTAGTTTGTGACCAGCTGTGTTGAGATAGTCAGAGATCTCATACTGGGATACAGAGTTTGATCCTTCTGAAGGTGCAGGATTGGCTTGGCATATTTGTATTATTAGTATTAGTATTGGTTCCCAAGCCACTGCTCATCCATGCTTTCAGTAGCACCTCAGTGTGCCAGCCAAATACTGACTCTCTTTTATTTGGGAAGATGTGAGGGAGCCAGGGCACCCTTGGCTGCTCTTGCAGTAACCCCAGATGGACAGAGAGTGATTCACAAGTCTTGTATTCCTGAGCAAAAAGAAGGGACCATGTAAAGTTTGTTTTAAACAAGCTTTGTACTGCATGTACATGGCAAATTGTCACAGCAGTTCTGGGCAGTCAAGCTTGTACTTGTCTTTTTGTAGCCCATTGATGATCTTGAAAGCAGAAAATATCCATAGCACATTGTGCTCTGGCCAACACATTTCCTGTGTAGGGACTTGGAAGTCGGGCTAGTGCAAAATGCGTGGACTGCATCTACGTGGAAGGTGTCAGATGGCACATTCGCATCTCTTTTCATCTAACACAGAATAAAACTAGCTAATTACAGGCAAAGCTGTTCTAAACAGAAGTTGACAGTGCAGGCTTTGTTACCTTGAGAAAGACGGAAAATATCCTTGGTCTTTTTAATAACCTTTTTGTTTGTGATTGAATATGATCCAATTGCTCTAATGGAGGAGAATATTATGCACAGCATGAGTCAGCAACACTTTCTTCCTGGAACAGCTGACAGCAAAGAAAGTTCCCAAACTCTCTGCAGAAATATTCCTCCCCCCTAGATGAGGATCTGGACTGCATCCACTGGTACCTGCTGGTGCCTCCCTGTGAAATGGACCTGTACTTGTCTGACTGGAATATGGAGCCATCCAAAGTTCATTCAAGGTCAGAAGACACAACTCAATGTGCAGCAGCAGCAGCAGCAGGGGAAGCCAGTTGCAGAAGTTCTAAGTGCCAGTGCATGTTCCAGCAGTGGGGAGCTTGGAAATGAGGCCCTCTACAGTGCTGGCAATGGAAGGATGATAACTAGTCCAAATGCTTAGGCTCAGCTGAGGTCATCCAGGAAAAAAGACTAGGTTGTTTCTTGCAAAATACCAATCTATAGCCACCAGCTAAATGGTGGTTGGGAGCAGATTTGACAGCTACTGATCAATAGATGCACTCTCCATTCTGTGACAGGAAAAAAATAGACCAAAAATTCTTGTCCTGTTGGGATAATTTAAATGAGGTGATGTATTTGCAAATACTAAATCTTTGAAGCATGCAACAGTCTTGTAAGTAAAAGATCTTTTCCAAGCTAGTTGATTCTGTGATGGACTTCAGTGCAAAGATGCTAAGAATGAGTTTTCCCTGCTTTAGGACATGCTTCCTCAGAGGTTAACCCTCCTACCTACTGGTTCCGGTTTGTTTTGTGTTAAGAACGACCATCTGATACAATGTTCCAGCAAGTAAAAGACTGTGTGCAGAAACGGGCCTGGCATCTGAACAGTCCCCCTGTACAAATCCATGCTTCCGCTGGAAAAATGTTTGCCAAGCAAAGCTACACTCTGATAAGTAATCCCAAGTTTTGGATTGACTTTCGTTCTTTCTGTTGTGGCTGTCAGATATTTGCTGCCATTGGATAAAGTTGCTGGCAGCTACCAAGTGATTAACTGTGGTGGGATCCAACATTTTCTTTTGAAACGGGCATTTCTGTCAAAGGTGCCAGCCCAAAGCACAGCATTGCCTCTTTTTACAGAATTCAGACATATTAAACCACCTAACTCACTTCTTGTTCAATGCCAAGTCACCAAGCCTCCTCCCTGCTCTAGGCTCAGGTCAGTTCATGTGCCAAATGCTTCTTTCCTGGGAGCTGCGACCTTGCTTTGTGCCAGCCCACATCCACTGGGGTCTCTGCTCTCCACCTTGGACCGCAGGGGAGAGGAAGGGATGCAGGCACACAGGCAAGAGTTGCATTTCACAAAGTTCCTGCCAGTGTTTAGAAAGTTTACAGCAGAGCCCCAGACCTCAAGAGAACAGTGTGATTGCCACAAAGAACAGTGTGGGAAAACCAGTATACATGCATGTGCAGCCCTCCCACACACATACTGACTACCCCAGATATAGGCATGCCCACAGATCAGCACCTACACACAAATGTTTTTGACACACTTATTCTCAGCATCCTGTTCTCTCACAGCAGCCTCAGTTGGAGGGAGGGAGAAAATATGTTCCTTCTAACCTAACCTTCTAATGACCCTTCTGCCAACTCCACTTTCCTGCCTATCTCTAAGCTGCGTGTGGTGGTGATGGGAACAAGATTCCAATGTAGACAGTGATTTTCCTCCTCAGAGGTCAGCAGGGTCTGTCTGCTGGATTGTGATGTGCAGCCCAATTGATTCAGAGTAAATAAGGAGGCAAGAAAATTGTTTACAATTGCATCCTTTGGGCCCCTTGCAGCTCTGCCAGAGTTGAAGGACTGTGACTGTGCTGCAAACATGGTGCAAGCAGGCTTCTATCACCTCTTCTCTTCCTGGACTGCAAACTCTGCCAAGCCCGGCAGAGGTCTCAGCCTTCTCACTCTGACCTGTGCATTTCATACAGCTGCCTGCAACTGCAGGGAAGAAAAGCAGGAGAGCAGGCAAACACAACAGCATGCCATGATGGCTGGCTCTGAATGCTCTGGTACAGGCGAGTATTTAGGGGATGACCATCTCAGCTTTTGTTGAGAGGCTTTTAGAGCTTCTGTAAGACATGCTCAGTGTCTGTCTTCCAAAGCTGCCCCATGGCAGTCTAGGATTCTCTTGGCAGGAGATGCCTGACTCCGTTGCTCCACTCTTTCTGTTCGGGAGGATGCAGGAGATGGGCACTTCTCAATTGCAGGGCATTCCTGGCCTCCATGCTGCCTGTCAGGGGGAGATTCATTAGCAGCAGGGAGGCAGTTCTCTCTCCTCTCTGCTCTGGAATTGGAGTTGTTTGTCTCACAAAGGAGCCCAGGCGCCTCACTCGCTGTGTGGCAGCTTCTGCTCAAGGGAGACAATTGCTTTGTCAATAAACAAGGAGCCTGGGGAATGGCTCCAGCTGACAGAGGACATTATTAATGACCAGCTCTTTGGCCAAGGGTAGATCAGCCTCCCACTGTCTGCTTTGAGAGGGGAAAGAGAAATAGAGCTAAAGATGGCAGTCTTGAGAAGCGCTGAGAGCCGCAGCATCCTCCTGCAATGTCCCCTGCTGAGAGGCCCAGGGCTGGCACAGCCCCCAGGGAGTGACTGTATATTTCCCCAGCATCAGGGGTCTTCAGACTATGACAGTAGGAGACAGGCCCAGCTCAGGAACAGTTTTGCTTTCCAGCCCACCATGGGTGAGCTCTGCTATGGAGGTCTTCCAGACCAGGGCCTCCCCATCCCTTCTGTCCTGTTCTCAGTCTGCCCTGGTATAAAGGGTGTCTTCCAATATCTGTTACTGCAGCTTCGTTCTTTGGAGGGCCTGTGGATCTTTGTACAGGTCCTTTCCAGGCCATCCAGTGAAGAAGGCATTGAGGGGATCTGGGGGAGGCTGTTCCACTGCCTTCACTCTTGGGAAGTGGTTAGTACAATGAAGAGCAAGAAACACTGTCCTGCATGGCTGCAACTGGAACTGGATAATTTGTTGACTCTTGTCATGGTCAGACTCCTAAACTCATCTCCTCAGGTGGAAGAAGCTCCTAAGCTCTCAAGAAACTGTCGATTCACCTTACAATCATGCTTAATTTGCCACAGCACCATCAGGATGGAAGCAGAGAAATCCTTGCTTTGTTGTGACATTGACAGGTCATCCTTCTCTGTCCTACACTGCCAGGAGAGCGAGTCCTTGGCTTCTGCACAAAAAAGCCTGTGGTGCAAGTACTCAGTCCATGGGTTAAGTCTTTGTAAAGCCTTTTGTTTAGAACCACACTTGCAAAGAAAGTTGTCAAGTCTTTCAGCTGAACACCTGAGTCCAGCCAGCCTGCTGCATAGACATGGTGTAGCATCAGTGTCGCTTTGGTCTTCACAGGTCTTGAAGGGAGGTAACTCTTCATACCATGGCTTCTTATCATTCTGGAGCTGCAGCTGTTGTGGCTTCATAGTGAAGGGTGCATTCACCATCCTGTTCAAATCCTGTTGCCGGGGTGTGATGGTGAGTTTTTAATGCATTTAGATCTCTTTTCAGACTGAAAGCTTTCATGTTCAGCCTGAGATCAGAGGAAGATGTACTGAGGACTCATTCCTTTTCTTTCGGAGGTTATTCTGTTACCACAGCAGGCCTAAGTCCAGAATTCGGAGCTGGCAGTAGCTTAATGACCCTCTTAGCCTTGATGTGCCTCCAGAACTTGGGTGCTTGGCAGAGGAACAGATGGATATGACATCCAAATTCTTTGCTTCACATTATCTAACCTAGAGCTGCTCAGATTTAAGATGCAGGTGCGAGCCCCTCGTTGGCAGAGTTGTGCAGGTAAACCACCAGCTGACTCGTACTTCCAGAGAGCTGGAAAAACTTTACCGCAAGACTGGCTCAAGGTCTCTCCCTTGTGGTTAAACGCTACTAGCCTGGGGCTGAGTGTTGGAGGGCCCCCGGCCGGCTGCCTCCAGGCTTGCTTCCTCCGTAGCAGGAAAAGAATGAGAGACTTCTGCTATTTATAAACTGAAACAGGTCCCACCCAGATAAATGGTCCATTTCTGCTCCAAACCAGCTCTGGACTCTGCTCCAAGCCCCTAAGTGGATTGCCTTCTGGCCAGCCGTGCTCTCTAGTGATTGAAAAGCTGAGAGGAGTTAGAAGGGGGGTGGATAGGGATGCGATGTTCGGAGGCTCTGTGTGCCCAAACTAGCTGGATTCACTGAACTCATCACTGAAATCATTTCTTGCTGTGTGTCTCTCTTTTAATTCTCCCTGAATCAGCCCTCTCCCATGAGTGAAACAATCTTGCCTGGAGATTGAGGGGGGTGGGAGGGATTTGAACATTAATCTGATGTAGATTATACACCCGCCTCCCTCTCTCTCCCCTTCTCACTCTCTCTCTCTCCCTCTCTTTCTGTCTGTTTCTCTCCCCTCCCTCTCCTTCCTGCTTCATCTCTTCAAGAAAGTGAACATAAAGTAAAAACAGAGAGAGGCAGAGAGAGAAAAAGCTCCCTGAAGAGGGAAGCCCCAGCAGCCAGTAGCTGTTTGGATTTGCCTGGCACTGCCTTTCTTGCTTTGCTCCCAAGGAATACCTTTAATGGGATCAGTTGCTTCAGTTCCTTTATAACCAAGTCCACTGGAAAGGCAGACTCAACATATTATGGGCAACTGTGTGAAGTCTCCACTGAGAAACCTCTCTAAAAAGGTATGTTCCCTGAATCAAAGTGCGTTGTGTGTTTCCAGCCCTGCTTCTTGGGATGGGCAGAAGGGAATGGGAGGTGGGAGAAACATAGTGGGGTGTGTGAAGGGTTCAGCTCTTTTCACCAGACTTTTTTTTGTAAGAGCTGCTCGTGCAAGTGCAGCCATTAAAGCCATAACATGTGTAAATCAATGTGTGGGTAGGCTTGTCTCCTGCTGTGTGTGTGTACACAGCACTCCTCTGAGTACGTGCAAGCTTGCGCTTCTTGATGTCCATAGTATGCTGCCACACGTCTTCTGTAGGGGTGCCTTAATGTATGTGTGTATGCGTGAGTTTGTGTGCATGTGCTTCAGTTAGAAGGTGTCTGCATGAGTCTAGTCGTGTGTCACTCCTGTAGGGAGATCTCTTCATGTACATGGCAATGGATGCATGTATGTATTCCCTTGGTGTGTAAAGAGTACACACACCTAATGAGCCCATCTGAAGTACGTGTGTGTCCTTAGTGCTCCATGTCTCTATGTACACATCCTGAGGTGTGTGAGCAGGCATGCAGGGTTTGTTGTGAGTGTGTAGGGTCATACACGGATCCCTGCTTGTATGGCACTCTGTGTATGTGTACCTGCTGGTGGACGTCCTTACCGACGTATATCTGTATGTAGACATACGTGCGTTTTATGTATAATCCATCCTTGCATACACACACATCTGGTTTTGTTGGTATATGTTCTGGTACAGAAGCATGTTTTTCTCTGTGATCTGTTTGTCCATGCCTCTGTTTGTGAGTGGATGCACTGGGCCTTGGCTGCGTGTGCGTGCATCATGTTGCACATCAGCACAGCCCATGTGTCCACATGCTTGGGCCCAGCTGGACTTCATCTGCAAGCTGCCATGTGTATCTGTTAGGCTTCAACCCATGGTCTGCTCCGTGCTGAGGTTTTGCAGTGATCCCAGGACAAATTAGATTCAGGAACGATGCTGCTGTTAGGGAGCAGATTGAAATGGGAATGACGTGTCCCAGAAAAATTTCTTGTTTGACTGAGAAAGGTCTTGAAGCACCGTGTACCTGTCAGCCACACTGTTCTCACTTACTGTTGCTGCAAATCTAACAACTCAGCAAGAAGCTGTGCAATTCACTCCTTGTAAATGAAAAAGTTATGTTAAGCATCCCAAGTATTGCAATGAAGAGCACTGAGGAGGTCTCTTGAGACCTTACTGACAATGAAGTGCCATTGCCATGAGGGAGACCTTGCCATCTCGAGGGGAACTCTTGGGTGGAGAACCTCCCTAGCAGAGAGTTTCTTTTGGTCAGAGATTTGCCTCTTCTGTGTAGAAACACAGTTTGCTTTCACCTTAGCTGCTGTGAACAAAACCAGTAATAGCACAGTGCTGCTGTAGGGGAGCTGGGACACACGGGATAGGGATTCATCACCAAGCAGTGAGGCAGTGCTGAGAACATTCCCTAAGTCAGGGTGACCTTCAGGGAGAGGCAGAAGTAGCTGAGATTCACCCAAATGTTGCACATATGAAAACCAATTTGGTTGCTTGTAGGATGCCTCCAACTCGCAATAAAAGGCGTTGGCTGCAGCTGTGCTCAACATGATCGAGGCGACTGCAATTAAAGAATGACGTGTGGCCAGGCTGCTTGAATCCAAATGGATTCAAGAATGAGCTCTGTCGTCAGTCTTTTAGGGAATTTATGTTTTCGTGCCTAAAAGCTGCTTCTAATAACGCACTTTGTGCCTAGTTAGAAGGCCTGGGATAGCAGGACTACAGAGAGAAAGTTGCAGAGCTGAATTAGAGTGTTTCTCAGATATTACTCCAGCTAGCCATGCACTAAGGCCTCAGGCACTCATCCCAACAGGTCCTGGGTCTCTGTCATTCTTCTGATCACAACACACATGATTATACTGGAGACTTTGCAGATCTGTCTTAACACAGAACTATAGAATAGTTTGGGTTAACATTTCCCAACTTTGCTTGGCTGTCTTGTAATCCTGGTCTTTTTTCTCAGATTCTACCTTGGGTGAACTCATTTTGATGAAATGGTAAAGAGGAGGGACTGTAAACACGTGTGTGGAAGCTGCTTTTGGGTTACAGACGTGCCTCTTGAATACATGGTTTCAGCCTGAAGTATGGGAGTCACTGGCTGGCACTGGCTTGGGACTGGCTGACATAGGGGTACCATGACAGTTTGGGTGGCAGAGCTCAGTGTCACAGTGGCCCCAGGTGATGCCAGCAGCCAGCCTGGCTGCCCTTCCCCTGAGAGGCACTGCTGTCAGGATGAAGCCCCTCCGGGCTTGCTGCTCTGTGAAGTCCCTCTGACACACAGGCAAGAAAATGAAGTTATGCAGAAAGGAAAAGCTTTGGCATCCAGGTCTCTCACTTTGCCACCCTTTACCACCACTACAGCCATCTCTAAATCAACCTGTTCTCTTCCCTCTCAGCAGTCTGCTGGTCTGACACAGCCAGGGGCTGGACTCTGCTAGGAAGGGTAGTGTCCTTTGCTCAGGGAAAGGACAGGGAAAGCCTGAGCTTCCCAGTCCTGTCCTTACATTTTCCTTGTCATGCACGCTGCTGTTTCCCCTGTAATGGGCAGCTGACGTTGCTTTGCCCTGTTCCCATATCACAGCTCACTTTGCGGCTCTGCTGGGATGTAGGAGGAATGTAGTGGAGGGAACTTGAGGGGATACTTGCAGGAGAAACCAAGGGGTGCTGCTGGCAGAGGGAACATCAAATGCCATAAATCCTGCCTGCAGCAGCCCTTCTTGGGCTCTCACTGAGCCATGCGCCTTGTTCTGGTGCTGCGGTGGGTTGTCTAGTCAGGATCCTTGGTGGCTCTTGGCAACTGCTCCGTCAACTGGCAGTCTTTCCACACAGGAAAATAATGGGATGACTGCTGTGTAATGCTACTCTGTGGCTTGGTAAGAAACTCCGTTGACTGGAAAGGCCAGCAAACAAGCATCAGGGGCTGTGGGGCCTTCAGTCTTTCCCGTGGCTTCACTGGAATTAAACACAGAATTGATGTAGACTGTTATAAGTGATTCATATTATTTAGTGTATTAAACTGAAAAATGTGCCAGGAAATAAAGCTGATAATTTTGAAAATACATTGCACTGATAGCACAAAGCTGTGCAGTTCAACACAGATGTCGTGACATTTAGCTGAGCTGGTAACATGCCATTTGTGGACGGATGCTCATCTTTCAGGGTTTTAAGGACAAGTGTCCTATGTGTCAGGTTTAATCAGAGGCAGATTCCTTCCTCATCCATGACTGCAATGAAACTGCTCTCCTTCTTCATCATTTTCTTTCCCCATGGCTTGCTTTTTGAGTTGTTTTTGTTTTGATGCTTGATATTCACATGACATTATACATGAGCAGATTGGTATAAGACTGTACAAAAAGGCAAACTCCAAACCATGTGTGCAGTGTAATAGCACATGGCAGATGCAGCAAGTAGATACAATAGACTTGGACAAGTGTGAATGGGGCATGTGTGTATATCTGGTCTTTTAGCCTGAAAAGGCACCTCAGGCTTTAAGGAAAGGGTTAATAGAGACAAAGACAATTGACAGAGCTTCTCTGATCACCCCTGGGAGCACTGTCTGTAAAAGTAGAATCATTCCTGAAGAGGAATCTGATGTATGATTAATATTTATTCTATAAAACCAAGGGTCCTGTGGGTTGTGCTGGCTTTTTATAGCTGCATGGGAATATCAGGATAAGAGTTTTCTTGCAGAGCCAGGGAAATGCATTTCTATAAAAGGAAAGCAGTGCCTCCTTATAAAATCCAGCGCTGTTCTGGAGCCATAGCTTAGCAGGACGTGTGCAGATGCAAACAGAAAAAAATGTGGTGCCCGTGCCTGCTCTTCACTTTGGGACTGTCAGTGATTAGAAGAGGCCAGTGCAGTAAGTGCCTGAGACCCCAAGGATGTAACTAATTAGAAGTGACCCTGCAGTTGGCAGAGCCACCTGATGCTGTAAATGGCCTTCTAATAACATTACAAAGCGTGTGATGCTGTGTGGCTGGAATGTGATGTGGAGCCTCATGCAGTGGCTTTGTGCAGGCTCTGCCTGGTCTCCTGGGGATGCCCTGACTGACCTGGCTCTGCCAGCAGCTTTGCCCTGGGCACAGGCTGGCACACGTACTGTTAGGTTGGGCTGTGCTTGTCCTTTGCAGCTCATTCAAGGGATTGTTAATGCTGGGACCGATAGTGGGAGCACAGCCCTCTTGGCTGTGTCTGGGTAGATGTGAGCGGTGCTGAGAGTTTGATGTCATTTCAAAGCGAAATTCTCCTGGTTGCTTGTATTTCTATGAGCTTTTGAAAGTGAACTTCTGGAATTACTGCTTCTGTACAAATCCTCATAGAGCGGTGGGGGGACTCAGTGTGGACCAGATGAAGGAAATCTAGCAATAATGTCTCTGCGAGGCGGTTCAGTAGAACTTCAGAGGAAGGGCTGGGCGAGATGGGGAGGTAACATCCTCTGTTGTGTTGTTTGCTTGCTGCTTGTTGGCTGGGAAGATCCGCCATGAGGAGAAGACGTGCTATAAAGCTGTCCAGACGAGTGAAGAGGGGCCGTCGGCTTGCGAGTACCAGGGTCCACTCATGGTGCTGGCCCAGAACTGCGCCGTCATGCACAACCTGCTGGGGCCGGCATGCATCTTCCTGAGGAAGGGCTTCGCAGAAAACAGGCAGCCTGTACGTAAGTTACACCCAGCCGGGCGAGACATGCGCAAAGCCATGTGGATGTGAGCGGGAAATGCGGAGCTGCCCACATGCTCCATCTGTGTGGAGTTCTGTAACCCCCAGCCCTGGGTCTCAAGCATCCCGGCTCCAGCTCCAAGTGCGAATACAATTACAGGCAAATGTCTAAGTTGAAGGATGTGCAGAGATACCCCCCTTGCCTAAGCACCAAGAAAGGAGGATTCTAAAAATGCAGCTGTGGAAGTTAGATCCAAGCCTACACTCAAGTAGGCATAATCATATGGACTCAAGAGAAGGACTTAGGACTTCAGGACTTACATAATCATATGGACTCAGGAGGAGTCCAGTGTTCAAAGCTGCTATTCCAGCAAGACATCCACACTTCATTCCAAGAGGCTCAGATTGGCATTTAAGACCTAAATAGCCACTGAAATGCAAATCAGAGCATCCGTATTGGGAACAAGCTGTCCATATTTGATACTGTTCCTATCAGCTCAGAGTGAGCACACCAGTACCAGCAGGAATAAGCATGCATCTGCCTCGTCATAGATACCCAAATGCTTATCTCTTGCACGCTATCATACCCAGCCTGACACTGCAGCAATCCCAGCCGGATAAACCAAAGAGCATCAGTCTGTCCTCATAGTTGCAGATAGTGCTTAGACTAACAGGAGCTATTACCCACATACACACACAGATAACAAAAACACATCTGTCCATTCAGTCACACCCATTTGTAACTATGTGTTCATATGCAGCTAATGAATGCATTTATATCCAAACAATACAAAAGTATATGTTTGTATGTAAATTCAAATATATACACTTGGACATGTTAAATATACAGAGATATGCACCTCAGTACTATACCTTTGCAAGAAGTAAACCATACTTTTTACATAAACATTTAATTCCTACATTAGCATGAGTTTAAAGACATAGACAAACATTAGCACAGTTTTTATGGATATGTACGAATGAATACGTGCATTGTCAGATAGTCACCTGCTGCATTCCATGTTCTTGTGGTGAAACAAAGCTAGCCCCAGTCACCTGAGAGTCAGAGTTTTCTTGCCTCTGTAAGAAATCTCTGTCTTACTTGTGCATTGATATGGTTATCTAGAGCTTTATGAGACACCTAGGGCTTTATTTCTGAAACACTTTCTTCAACCAGCAACACAAAAAAGTTATTACTTGTCATTACTGGTAGAAGGGCTTTTGTTCTTCCTAACCTTCAGCCACTGAGTGATCACATATTCCGTGTGCCACTTCACTAGAACACAAAACAGTATTCTCACACAGCACATTTGCTGGCATGCACAGAGCTACCTGGTATAGGAGATAGGTCCAGCTCTTTAGTGGGAGGCTCACAGCTGGACAGGTATCCATCCTGCTTAGGCTGCAGAAACTCACAGTGCCCTAAGAAGCCTCCAAAATAGGATTAGTGATGTCTGTAACTACCCTGATGTAGAATAAGTGCATCTGATAAACAGCTTTACTTTTACTTACTCTCTAGACCAACAGGATTTATTGTGCATAGAAAAGAAATAAATGAGGGTAAAACCATTATGTTTAATGTACTCTCTGAGGGTCACCTCTGCTCATATCTAGGATCTAAACCCTGAAGAGTTTTATTCCTCTTTCCATATGTTCTCCAAAAGCTGTAGAGTGATTCAGCCCATTTCTTCCCAAGCAATTTTCCTCCTTTATCATTTTAGGGGCTCTTCTTTCAAATTTAAAACAGAAAACCTCTTCATGACGTTAGTTACCGCTTGAGTCAGATTTTTGGAGGGACGTAAGCCCTCCCCCTCCTTTTGCGTTTGCAGTCTGTGGCTCTCTGATGCTACAATCTGCATGTGCAAAGATATGCTGAGAGCCCTGCAAACACAAATGCCTTGATGTGCAGAATTAGAGCCGGTGCTGAAGCCCCCACTTCCGGCATGTGTCAGTCGTGTCGGTTACAGTGTGGTCTTCAGTGAGTGAGGAGGATGCTCTTGTGATGACTGTGCTAGAAGAAGGCCTGGGTCCTAGCGCAGATGCTCTCACAAGACCACAGGCCCTGTGGGTGCATCAGGGCGCCCTTTGCACCGTGGCAATCATACCGTGTACCTGCTGCTGCACCGAGCTGTCAGCACACAGCAGGATCCCCAGGGATTGACGTCTGCACACTCTGGAATGAGGTGCGCAAGGTGTTGGTACTGATCATACGTGGTTTTCATCTGCTGTTTTATCCAGTCTGAGGAGTTTGAATTGTTTTATTACTCGCTGTTGATGAAAGCAGAACAAATGGGATGACATGTTTGAAAATACCAGTTCTGTGAGGGATGAAATGGCAGAGCCAGCATGCTCCAACAGTTCCATCCAGCACAGAGATGCCTCTGGGAAGGTTATGAGTGGCAAGCTGGTCGTTTCTCTGGCACAGCCCACTTCTGCACAGACGTAAACCAGTGTGTGTCCTAGTTTGCTATGCACTCTGAGCAGCTGCCATTAGAGTTTCCAGAGGAGCTTGTGGTTAAATAACAAAGGATCATCCTCAAACTGATCAAAGGCACCGTCTCCAGGGACATGTGGTGAGGCTGGAGGACACCTGGAAGGCAAGGAGAAACTCCCCATGGTTAAGGGGAAAAGCCGAGAGTGAGACGACAAAAGAGATCGTGTTTCTGTGTTTCCAAATTCTCAGATGTTTTGGATTTGCCTGGGAGCCATGAAAGGAATTAGAAAGGGCTTTTAAACCAGAAAGCAGTGCATTTCCATGCTCATCTCTTCTTCCTGGTGCGGTGTTGGAATTTTCCTATACTCTTTAATATCCTTCCCCTTCCTCCAAGAAATTCAAATTGGATGTTTGAAGTTGCAGTGTTTCCTGAACATGGTGAATCCTTGTCCTGTTTTGTTTGTAGATGACCTTGATGATGTATATGTTGTGTGTCTGCCTTCATGCGCTTGTATATGGAGTTGAGGCTGGGGGGAAGGGAGAAGTTCCTACCTTTTTGTGGGGACTAACTGTAGGAGATGACACTGGGACGTGTGCTGAAAGAGAGCTTGTGGCTGTTGCTGTCATGCCAGAAGGACAGGTATCAAGCAGTGATCCAAGCAGACAATTGTATAGACCTGCTGATTACAGGGACTGCTTCCGGCTGTTTTGATCCGGCTCTGTCAGCAGGAGCTGCAGTAGGAAATACATTGAGAGCTCTAGAAGAGATCGTGACTGCTGCAGGGAAAGTCTCTGCTCCAGGACTTGGTGCTGGGGAATGATGTAGCAGCTTCGTGAAGATGCTCATAGTACCATCAGGTAGGGAGGCCACATGTATTGCTGTGCTGGCCCAGATCTCTTCTGTTTTGGGGGAGCACCTGACATCCCCCTGTCAGCAGATGAGAGGGAGAGGGGCTTCCGCAGGAAAGTGTGCAGGATAACACCGCTACCTTTGGGGAGGAGAGCTGGGGAGCCTTGGCAGGTAGATGGTATTAAACATGTCATCACCTTCTTGTTTCTTCTCTCACTTTCTGGCTTGTCCCAGAACTGTTTACACCAATAAGTGCTGTTCTTAAACTATGTGTTTGGCAAGCAAACAGCTTTAACATAATATTTTCTTGCCTTGCAGGATAGAGAACTGCGTCCCGAAGAAATTGAAGGTACAATTTGTCACTTCTTCTGTGTCACCTTTCTCCCTACCCAGTGAAAACCTGCTCCAGCTGGCAGGCCCTTCCAGCTTGACCCCCTTGGGTAAAATAATCCGGGGCAAGTTGAGGGAGATGATTACTGGAATAATTCATGGAAACCCTGAAAAAAGAAAACTATGAGAGTGCAGACTGTGAAGGAATTTGCATCCATTCCACCTTCTTCAGGGTGGGAGGATAAGTAAAGTAGTGGGATATTGGCTGTCAGAGAACTGCTGTGCACCCCAACTCCCACAGAAAGTGTTGTAGAGTGTGATACAATAGTATATGACTCCAGGGAAGCTGTTTTACCTACTAATCCCTACAGTGAGTGCTATATAATATAGTGCAGGGGTAGACGCTGGGAAAACTTACTAGTTTCAGTTTCTTTAAGGAGTGCAGTTTAGTTATGATCAGTTTGTGACACTTGTAGTCCAAGCAAGCTTTCCTGTAACAAATGGGTCAGCAGTGCTGCTGGTACAGGCGTTTAACATTGCTCCAGTCATTGGTCTTTACAGGGAGATCTGGAAAGGGAACATAGGGACTATCTTAGGGAGTCTGGCCTCATAAAGTGCTGCTGATTCTGGGGAGGTTTCTTGGAAAAGTTATTTGAAGCTCTCACTGACAATATTGTTCTTTCTGGATCTACTCCCACAGAATTAAGAGAAGCCTTTAAGGAGTTTGATAAAGACAAGGATGGGTTTATTAACTGCAGGGACCTGGGGAACTGCATGCGAACCATGGGCTACATGCCTACTGAGATGGAGCTAATAGAGCTTTCCCAGCAGATCAACATGAACTGTGAGTAACATCCACCTAGCTGTGCCTCACTGTCGCTGCTGTGTCCTGCATCATTGCATCGGGCTTTCTTGGTCTCCTGCTGTCTCTTTTCCTTTGGATTCCTCCCCCAGACTCCCTCTTTTGGTTCTCATTTTCACTCCCTATCATCTTTCCTGTTCGTTTGTGATCCCCAGGAGCTGATGCCTTTGTTTCTTGCTTAACAAAGGGATTGCATGAACTGTTCTGTATGGGAACAGTGAGTGGAAGAGTTGTCCTTCATGCTTGTGCTGTCAGGTATAAAACTGCTCTTGATGTGGGCAGTTAGACATCAGTGCTCTGGTTGGGGGTGTTGTCATATTGAACCCATTGTCAGCTGGTGCCAAACTGAAGAAAGAGCCTAGGAAGATGGAGAAGCTTTGGTCAGATGGGTGATGGATGGGCTATTCACTCTGTGGTGGTTTGTGGATCAGCTGTGTGCCTGGAGATGGGCTGTGAGCAAGCTGTGCTGGCAGTGTCAGATGGGGGCAGCTGCTGGAGTCATGGAAGTGTGTGACAGATGTGTCATATTCACTGTGTTTGTGCTCTTTGTCTTTCGCCATCATCTTTTGCTGCCTCGTGTCTGTGGCAGTGCAAGGTATTACTCTCCAGGTGGAAAAAAGGGTGTTTAGTGCATGTTGTTTCTGACACGTGATGATGTAAAAAGGACAACCTACATGGTCAGAGGAAGGAAAACAGTTGTTACATACACAACCAGGCGCACACAAAAGCTGCATCCCTGGCAGTGTTCAAGGCCAGGTTGGACAGAGCCTTGGGTGCCATGGTTTAGTGTGAGGTGTCCCTGCCCATG